>PVIC010006422.1:0-54324 GCA_004025085.1 Thryonomys swinderianus
GCTCAGGAACATTGGCCCTGGCAGGGGATGTGTGCTTCTTCTCAACCCTCCGAATAAGTGGCATCCTGAAATTGCCTGCCCACGAGTGACAGTGTCCTACCTAGGACAGAAGACCAGATATCATAGGCTTCAGAGTTTTGAGGAGAGGAGGGAAGTTCCTGAGAACTGGAAATGTTCTGGCACATGTGAGGAAAGACTGTCAGCTACCATGTGATGGTGGACAGTAGTGAGGAGCAGGGTCCTTTCCAGTCTGCCCACATGCCTTTCCCCTTCCTTTGAAGGTATCCTTGGGAGAAGTGCTTCTGGGAATCTGCCCCTAAATGGAGTCACTGGACTTAAGTCATCATGAGCCCCCTTTGTCTGCAGCTGTGCTTCTCACTGCAGTCACCGCAGCCACCTGGGACAATTTCAGTTCATCAAATTAACTCAGTTTCACTTCTTAAGTCACACTGGCCACAGTTTAAGTCGAGCCACACATAGCTAACGGCCACCTCTGTGGAAAACACAGCTAGACAGCACTGTTATCATAAAAAGCTCTGCTAGGTAGCCCGGCTCTTCAGAAACTCCCCTGGCACAAGAGAGAGCCAAGCACAGGGGAGTTGAGAGGGGAGAGAAGAGTCAAAGACGACAAGCTGGAAGAGTCTGAAGCCAGTAAGAAAGAAAGGAGGGCGTTGAGATTGGTTCAGGTGTTCACCCAGCAGGTTGTGGCCCCCAAAGGGCTTAAAAAATACTGGCCCCTCTCAAATTAGGGCTGGGATGAGGTACGGTGACTTAGCCCTGGAGTGCCTTCTGTGCTGGGCATCCTACCCTGTGTCAGAACCCAGTACCCTTTGTCTGTGAAGGGCCAGAGAGCAAGTCTTCTGGGCTTTGTGTGCCCCAGAACTTGTGTGACAGCCACCCAGCTCTGCTACTGAGGCTGAGGCACAAAAGCAGCTGGAAGATGTGAATGACTGTGTTCTGATAAAACTCCGTGAAAACAAGTGGTGACTAGGTTTGGCTCACAGGCTATAGTTGGCCAATCGTAGGTCTAGATTGTCACAGATCTTCCGCCACCCCAAAGAGAATGCAGTTCCCACCCACCTCAGAGCTGAGGAGATAAGGTACAGTAGTAATAGGCTTCTGCCCTGCACTGCACAGTTTGAGACAGACTGGGGCCGTCAGCTAACTCTCCTACTCCCTGGGATGCATGTTGACGTGGAGGCTACCGAAGGCCTTGTCTGAGGCTACCATGGGAAACCTAAAGATTCCAGGTACCTAGGAGTAACCAGTGATGCGCAAAGGGCAGCTAGTGACCTTGGACGTCTGTAGGAAAGAACAGTGGTGATTCTTTGCTTCCCTGAGGTGACTAAGAGAGAAGGGGTTGGGGACAGAGTCCGCTGAGCACTCCACTGACAGAGGCAGACCTCGCCGTAGGGACAGGGCTGGCCAGGCCAGTCACTACTCTACATGGAACTTCCCCACGCCTGCCACAAGGCAACCACAGCTTTCAGCTTTCCCCTGGAGAAGCCTACTTACAAAGCCACCTCTGCACTGGGAGCTGCCCCCCAGACCCCAGGCTACAGCTAAAACCACAGTCCAAAGCATCTTCAGGCCCTAGTGGTCACTCTTGCCCTTGGCAGCCGATTTTCTCCACTCCCTGCTGACCATGAGGCTTCTAATTTACCCTCCTAAAGTCTTTTGCATCCTAATGTTGCCTCTCTTCCAAACACAGTCCAGCCAGCACAGCCTGTTCCTTAATACTTACTCTCTACACCCCACCGGCCAATCTGGAAGGGATAGGGTCACCCAGGCCTCCATCTTGTGTGTGAGGAGGAAAAGACACACACTGTGTCAATGAGAGACCCTGGGGCACCCAGGCATCTCTGTGGTTGGCTTTATCAGCTTGGGGGTTGTAGATGAGGGAGAGGGTATGGAGGGACAGAGACACCCTCCAGTTGTGTGGGCTGGTAGAGGTAGAAATGGAAGTGAAACTCCAGTGTGGGCCCCTGAAGGTGTTGCCAGGGCCCTGTCTACCTGTCAGGGACTAACTGCCTGGATTCCAAGCACTGTCCCCAGGAAACCCACTGACTATAGGACCAGAGAGGGGTTCCTGGGGACACTGATGGAACTTGTCCAGGAAGCTTGTCCAGGCCCAGGAAGCATCTTCCCTAGCAAGAAGTAAGGACATTGTGTCTGGCAGAAGCAGACCAGCTTCAATGATTTCATTCTGGGTAGGTATTTGAAGGTGTTGGGTGGGGACACCTTGGACTGTTGAGAAGGAAGAAAATTCTCTGAGTACACCCCAAGTTTTCACTGGTCTGAGTGGAGTTGAGCAGCACTGTGAAAGAAGGTAGCTTGCCAGCCCTGCTCCCCTGAACCTCCCCCGGCTCATCTGAGTGCTCGCCTCCAGTTCCCCCAGGGTGTCACAATCAGCCTGTGCCTTCTCTGAGTCTCTGGCCTTGCTTTGCACCCTGACAGTCCTCGGTATACGTTGCAAGGTCTTGCTTCTCAGGGAAGTGTGGCAACCTAAGGTCCTGTAAAAGGGCTATGCGGAAGCAGAACTAGACATCCCTCAGGAAGAGCCACTTGGCAAAGCCGCTAGGGATGATGGGTCCTTGCTACTCTGCACAAATGCCCCATGAGCCCAGGCTCAAATCCAGGGTAGGAACAGCCAACAGGAACCAGGACTAGGTGAGTGGACTCTGGGCCCCACCTACCTCCTCACAGATAGGGAGCAGGTAGAGCCTTGGGGCGTTGCTTGCTGGTGGTGACTGCCCACCAGAAACAGACCAGGCTCCTTCCTGTGGCCAGAGACAGTCCCAGATTAATCACAGTGAGATGATTTGAACCCCAGGGGCACGGATATTTGTTTGCAGCCTGTTTCTCCTCAGGGAAGCATCCTGGGAGAGGAAAGAAAGCTTTCTTTGAGAGGCTGAAGCACTTTGCAGAGTTGGTTTCATTTTGCACAGCCCCCAGGGTGGTAGGAGCAAAGCCCTGCACCAGCCCCTGTCAGAGAGGTAACCGGGGTCTGGAAAACGTGGTTTTTGTCAGGAAAGGAAGCTTGGTAAATGTCTCTCGCAAGCCTAAGTCCGGGCCAGGCATTCAAAGAACTTAGCCAGAAAGGAAGTTAAGCCACAGTGAAAATTTTTCACTTAATATGCATTGCTCCATGTGTACTTGTGTGAATGTGTTATGCATGCATATGTGTGTGAGTTTTTATATGTGTCATATGCATATCTGTGTGCACGGGTACAGTGTTTGTGTGCATATGAGTATGTGTATCTGTTGTATGTCTGTGTACATATGTTATGATCAGGAAACTTCACAGTGTCTTAGGCGGCTGAACTTGGTCTGTTTCTTCAGTAGTCCAGAGTTTGCCAGGGCAGAAGGCAGGGGAAGAGCATCTCTGATAACTGACCAGGAATCCAGAAAGGTCCAGAGGTGAGACCTGCCTGCACTGTGTTCCAGGGCAGTGAGCAAACTGACCTTATTGCAGAGGACACTTTGAGGGGCTACAGAAACAGCACAGCAAAGAGATAGTGCCCTGTGGAGCTCCTTCAAGGCCAGCAAGGAGTTGGGCCTGTGTGCCAGGGAGTGGGTGCATCCATCATGCCATCGTGCAGATATGTGGGCAGCACAGCTGAGAGAACCACAGCTAGAGAGGCAGCAGGTACAAAGGCCTGTGGCATCAGAGGATGGGAAAGGGGAGAGATGAGACAGAAAGCTGCATGTGGACATTGGGGAAGAAGAAAGGAGCTGGGAGGTGAAGACAGGGCACCATTCACAGGATGGAGTCTGTATCAATGACTTATGGGGGACTTTGCGTTTTTTTGTCAAGTCTCGGAGCCCATTCTTCGCCCGCTAGGCCTAGGCTCTCTACAGTGCTGGAGCCTGCACAGTGCTTGCCGGTGATTGTTTTTGCTTGTGATCAGAATGTGAATGATCTAGGCTGCAGGTCTGGCAGGAAGGGTCAGTGCTCCTGTTCCGTCTGTGGTCCTCCCCAGGAGCCCTGGCCCATCCGTCCAGGGAAGAGCTAGTAAACACTCCAGAAATGTTTGTGGAGGAAAGAACCGGAGAGGGCCGGGCTGGTTGTGATCCCGGATGTCGTGGGAAGTGGAAGAGTTGGAAAGGGCACACCAGGGTGGTCTGGCGGTTAGGATGGCCTCATTCCTGGGAATGGTTGCCACGAAGCATTTTCCCTGGCTTCTCCATAGCAGCAACTATTCCTTCCCGGAGTGTTATGAAAACCTGCAATTACTGAGCCGCCTCTGGGTGGGAGCGTCCAGACCTCCTCTTCTCCCTTCCAAGATACACTGAGTCAAGACTGGGTCAGTGCAGAAAGTGGGCCCCTCTCCCACACTCTCCATGGGGCTGTGGTTGAAGAGCGTGGTGATCAGGAAGGTGAAGGGGGTTGGACCGATGCCTGCTCCCCCCAGGCTCCATCCTCCGGCATTCAGCACGCTCTGAGGCCACTCAGCAGATACCACAGTGTCCCTGGGGCCTGGGCCCCTTCTCCTCCAGCTGCACAGAGCGGAAGCCTGAGCTGCGGATGGATCTCGGGAGAGGCCTCTGAGCAGGAATGTGTGATGCACAGCTCGATGGAAAGAAAGCTCCACCCGGGCTGCCACTTCGGGGTGGCTCCAAGTCTTGCTCCTTCCTGTTCATCCAATGATTTTCCTTTCAGGCATATTTATTTCCTGGCTTCTTGCCTCTACATGTGTGAGTTGTGGTAGGGGCATGGAGGGAGAAGGAAAAACATATAGAAGAATGGCTCAAGACCTGTAATTTTCACAGTGGAAGAAAGAATAAAAGCAACTCTGTGGGTTGGGAACTCTCTGGATCTGTCCCTGCGCGGTTGCTGAGCCCTGCAGGCTCTAGCTGGCCCTCCCGGGGAAGGTCAGGTCTAGTCCCAGACAGGAAGAGGTTCAGGAGAGTCCCAGGGGGTATTCCCCGGGGGATAGCCACCCTCTGCCATCTGCCTACTTGCTTCATCCACAATCAGGCAGCTGTGGATTCCATAGAAATACGCATCTGTTCACCTTGCTGTTCCCACTGGCCCCTGGTTTACATGCTCAGAGCCCTATCTCCATGATCCACAACACATCTGTGTCCCTTAGAAGCCTGATGCTGTCGCCTTGCAGGGATGCCAGTGACGAACTCTGACCTCTTGTCTTTATTTCCTACCCCTACCAAGCTGGCTCCTTCAGTGGCTTGACTAGGAATAGGCTGGAATAACCGTCTCTGAATGGACCTTTTATCTTCTGCAGTGTCTGTTTTCAGGGCCCATGAATGTTACCCAAGATCCTCATTTTGGACAACTAGGCTCCCCAAAGTCAAACACTTGCCCTTGGCAGAACTGGGCTATAACCTAGTTCTCCAGCTCTTGCCCTGATATCTCTCCCAACATTTAACAAGCCCCCCCCCCCTCGACATTTGGAACAAACCACAAAATGACCTGTTCTCTTATGAGCTCCTGCATGTGGAATTCTTGGGACTCTTTGCCTCTTCTTCAGATGCCTTGGGGACACCCTATGCCCAACCCATTCTCTCCACTTCAAAATCAGATCATAATTTCCCCAGCATCTTATCACCTCTCCCTGCCCCTCTGGCTATCATAGGATTATTCCCATAACATCATAGGTTTCTTTGTCTGTGCCCTTTTTAAAGGGCATTGCTTTATAGAGAACCCTCCAATAGTTCCTCATTTCATGTTGGATAAGGGACATTGTTCTTTCAGTGGTCTGCAAGGCCCTAGATGAGGTGACTTTGTCACCCCTCTGACCTTAGTATGTGCTGCATCCCTTCCCTATGTCCAGGGGCACTGGCCTCCTTGGGGACATCCTCCAGAGCCATTGCACTTGCTGTCCCCTCTGGGTCACTCCTCTTCTAGATACATATGTGCCTCCTCTCTTTCCTACCTCTAGTAGTTGCTCCATATCAGTGTAAACTGTCCTAACTGTACTGCCTGAAAGTGCTCCCCTACCAGGAGTGCCACCAACGTACACTAACATCCAGATCTTCCTTCCTGCCTTCCTAGTCCCATAGAATTTCACATGCTCTGACACTACCTAGTACATGTATGTTTTATTACTGTATCTCCCACCAAGTAATAAGCGCCACAAGGACAGTGAATTTTGTCAGATTTTTCTCTGGTGTCTAGAGCACAGCCTGGCACATAGTAGATGCTCAGTAAGTGTTTGATGAATAAATGAATGAATAGATAAGGAGATAGCCAACCCTGCCTAAAATCACTTCCGTTATCCTCTCACAGCCTCTCACTCCCTGATTATAGTCATGATCAGTTGTCTGTACCACTGCCCTCCCTTGGGCCTTCTTTTTTTTTTTTTTTTGAGACAGGTTCTTGCTTTGTAGTTCAGGCTGGCCCTGAGCTCACTATGGAGCCCAGGCAAGCCTTGAACTCAGTGATCCTCCTGTCTCTGCCTCCCGAGTGCTGGGATTACAGGCATGAGCCACCACGCCTGGCACTGTGGTATGTGGTATTGATTGCTGGTGGGTGTGAGTCTCCATGCCCAGCATTGTATGTGGTTACTGGGATCGAACTCAGGACCTTGCGCTTGCGAGGCAGGCACTGGAACCACTGAGCTAACCCTCCGGCCCCCCTGGGGCCTTCTTAACACAACCCAGAGGTAAGTCTTTTAAGTAACCCAGAACATTCTAGCACCAGTTTGAAGCAGCAGAAAGGAATGTCCGCTTTTCTCATCTCTGGAGGGTCATCACAAATTCTCCGTGTCACTAGAGTGGTATTCATTTCTACTCATACCTCTGGCAACTATAAAATCAACATAATTTAGCCGGGCATGGTGGCTCACGCCTGTAATCCCAGCACTCGGGAGGCAGAGACAGGAGGATTGCTGAGTTCACGACTTGACTGGGCTACAAAGTGAGCTCAGGACCAGCCTGAACTATAAAGTGAGACCCTGTCTCAAAAAAAAAAAAAAAAAATCAACATAATTTAGGTGCCTTCAGAGCAGAGCAAAGGGAGTTGTGGAGTTAGCCTAGGCCAGTGGTGGCCATCCTACAGACACGTGCCCAGGGGCTGTTTGTATCATTGAAAGTCAACACCAAGATGCGCCTAAAGGGAAATTTGACATCTGAGAGGCAGCTTAACCCGAGCTTGCACACCCATCTACCATGGCCTGGGACATCTTTGTGTGGGACAGAATCCTTGCTCAAGGGACCTCTGGGAAGATGGTTTGCTGGCCCTGTTGGGAGGCCCTGCCCTCTGCCAGGCAGTCATACCCGCTGGCCCAGCTCCCTCCTATACACTGGCCCTCCTTGTCCTGAGCTCCTAACCATTTCCTAGGGCTCAGGACTCTCCAGTCCAGCCTGCCCTGGCTCAAGGGAGCTAACTGAGCATCAGAGCACATGTGGTTCCACCTGCCATCAGGGATGAGTCGTGGACACCATATCACCCTGGGGACACTGACTCTTGACACTTAGACAGAGAGCATTCCAGGGACAGACAGAGAGCACTCCCCTTGGACTGGGGTGACCAAGGCTGTACCTAGAAGGGGCTCAGACCCAAGTCTTGAAACTCTTTGGGGGTGAACTGGAGAATTCAAATCCCGTGAACTGCAGCTCGGGAGCTGCAGGCCTGAGGCCCTGTGAAGGACGTAGATCTTGCAGAAGGAACCTGCGGACACCAGAGGAAGTGTTTCTGGGCTCAGGCCTCCCAGTTTACAGAGACAGTGAGAGCACCATGGCCGCGGCAGCAGAAGTGGCAGGAGCTACTTATCAATCCCAGATCTGTGTCAGGCATGGCCAAGGGACAGCTCATTCAACCTTCAGAACCTTAAGAAATAACCTTTATCATTGTCATTTCCTATTGCAGTTTTGGAAAACTGAGGCACAAACTAATAACCTCTTTGCCCAGAAGCATACATTAAGAGAGTAACCAGACTCTGGCCCTTACCACTGTGCCACAGGTCCTTCCACCCCCAGGATAACATAGCGAAGCACTCCCCATGGGCACCTTGGCTCCCTACTGGTCCCCAGGAAGCACTGGGCTTAATGGAGGTCACAGAAACCCACCTGCGAGCCAGCACCTTGGCCAGTAGACCATTCAGCCCCAAGAACCACTCTAGTGTTTCCACCATGTGACACTTCTAAATTATTTTTATTCTTAAATATTAATTGCTACCCATAATGAACAGTTGGCTAAAGGCAGAAAGCATTCACGAACGCAGATATGAAAAGGCTGGTTCACTAGGAGCATGTAAATAGTAATAATTCTGTCCGTTTCTGTCCATGTGCACCATGGGACCTAGAGGCTCGTCTGTCTGGGCCAACCTCTCTTCTGTAGCCTGCAGAGCTCAGCCCAAGCTGGGGCGAGGCAGAGATGCCCTTGACTGCTTCTTACTCCCCTCAAAGCAACTGCAAGTGCTTTCTGAAAACTCTTGGCCTCATCATTTAGAAACAAAGCAAGAATATTATAGACTGGCTGATTTTTATTGTTTTTAGAGACCATAAAATTCCAGAATTCTAAACAGTGAGCCACGAAATCAATTTTTGCTTTTTGTTTCCCCTTCTGCCTTATATAGTCAAACTTTAGCCTACAGTTTGGTTTGTATCTGGTGCCAAAGCCACAATGTAATGGAGACGTGTCATTTTGAAATTTCTTTGTAGAAAATAATGCTTTGCCTTTATAACTTGTTTACAATGAAGAACAGAGGATGCGTCACTTGATGAGGGAAGACTCAAGTTTATTACTATGCACGGATGTTTCAGTGACTGTGTTAAACAAGAGCTTTATAATTCACTTCCAATAACATATCAATTGAACAGCTGTATTTGACATCAAATAACCTCCTTATACTTTTTCAGTTCCTAAGGATGTTTACAATAACATACTGTGAAAGCAATTCTCAAGTCTGAAAGGTTTCAGCCAGGATCAACCAGGCTATCCCCTTAACTGCCCCATTTCTACATGGGTAAAAATGAGAATAATAAAAACCCATCTTCCTCCACCCACTAAGGAGCAGGTCCTGCAAAAAGGACCATACAGGCCCCACTAGAAGATAGAGTCTTGCTTTGAGAGTTTGGCTTTGCAAGTGTGGTCCAAAAGGACAAGCTAACATGCTCCAGGGGGTCCTGGTGCGCGGGTCCTTCAGGGCTCATCACACTCTCAGCCAAGTATGTTCTCTGAGGGTCTGGTGTCCCCACAAGCACAGAGAGCTGTGTCCAGAGAAGTTCGTGCCTAGGAGCAGGCCTGAGACCCAAGTCTGAGACCCTTACCCCAGATGGTTAGGCGTCTGTACATTTTATTTCCTGCACAGGGAAGCAAGGCCTTCATTGGTCTATTTCATTATGTTTTATCTGGTTTGTCTGGAGCATTAAAAATTACTCAAAAGGGCCGGAGGGTTAGCTCAGTGGTTCTGGCGCCTGCCTCACAAGTGCAAGGTCCTGAGTTCAGTCCCCGGTAACCACATACAATGATAGGCATGGAGACTCACGCCCACCAGCAATCAATACCACATACCACAGAGCCAGGTGTGGTGGCTCACGCCTGTTATCCCAGCACTCGGGAGGCAGAGACAGGAGGATTGCTGGGTTCCAGGCTTGCCTGGGCTACGTAGTGAGCTCAGGGCCAGCCTGAACTACAAAGCGAGACCCTGTCTCAAAAAAGACAAAAAAAAAAAAAAAATCCTGCAAGTCTTTGTTGAGGCCGCTATTTTCTCTAGAATATCCTCTGTATGTACCTGTTTGTGGTACTAGGGAACCTGGGAATAGTCTGTTGCTGAGCTATACCACCAACCTTCTGTTGCATTTTTTAGACAGGATCTTACTAAGTTACTCAGGCTAGCCTTGAACTTGTGTCCTTGTGCCTCCATCTCCTGAGTGGCTCCCTGTGTCCTCTTTTAACCAAAGCCTGCTCCTTAAAAAAACGAACAGGAGCCGGAGATTTAGCTCAGTGGTTCTGGCACCTACCTCACAAATGCAAGGTACTGAGTTTGATCCCTGGTCACCACATACAATGCTGGGTGTGGTGACTCACGCCCACCAGCAATCAATACCACATACCACAATGTGGGGAGTGGTGGCTCACACCTATAATCCTGGCATTTGGGAGGCAGAGAGAGGAGGATTATTGAGTTCGAGGCTTGCCTGGGCTACATAGTGAGCTCAGGGCCAGCCTGAACTATAAAGCGAGACCCTGTCTCAAAAAAAGAAAAAAACCTCTTGATTTGGGCAATATTTCAATCTCCCAGAAAAGTAGCAAGACTCACACAATGATTTCTTGTCTCCCCTTCACTCAGACGGTTCCAAATATTAACATAGTGTTCTCTCTGCATCGACGTTCTTTTCTGACTGGCCTGAGAGTTAAGTTGCCAAAATGATGTTCTTTACTGCTGAATGTTTTACAGTGTGCTTCTTTAAAAGAAAGACTTTTCATAACCACAATCTAATGATCACAATCATGGAACTAAGGCTCAGCATATATACAGTACTGTAATCTCATCCAAAGACTTTCCTGTAAGTCTCCAGAGATCCTAGCTGATGGGTACATTCAACTGTCATGTCCCATTAGTGCCCTCTTTTTTTTTTTTTCCTTTGCTGTACTGGGGAGAGGGGATCAAACCAGGACTTTGCCTTTTCCAAGCAGATCTGGCCCCACTGAGCTACATTCCCGGCCCTCTTCAGTGTCTTCTAACCTGGGATCATTCTAAAGTCTCTGCACTTCATGACATTGACTTTGATTTCAAAAATGACTAGTTATTTTTATAGACAGGCCCTCAAGGTGAGTTGGGTGGTACACAGTTATATGAGGGTGTGTCCTCAGTGTCATATTAGGGAGGTTCACAGTCTCTTAATGAAAGGACTAATAAGGAGGATAACTTTGATTACCCAGTTAAAATGGTACCTGCCAAGTTTCTCCACTATCAAGTGGCAAGTTTTCCCTCTATAATTAAGAAACATTTTGTGAGGAGATCATTTAAAACTATGCCAACTATTTTTCCTCAAACTTTTCCCCATGGCCTCTTTTGATGAAACAATTATTATTATGTTGGTTGCCAAATGACTTCCTAGTTCCATCATTCCACCTAAATTTACTAGTTGGCTGTTTACTACGAGAGAAAGTTGCTTCTTGGTTTTATATTGAGACAGGGTCTCACTAGGTACCCTAGGCTAGCCTTGAACTGGGGATCCCCCTGAGCACTGGGATGACAGTATGCACCACCGTGTTTGGCTTTGGTTAGTTTAAACTCACCATCCTAAGGCTTGGGAGTCCAGCATTTAGGGGCCAGGGAAGGACCTCTTTGAAACCTAACCCAGTGTCGTAGAACCCATCCCTGAAGCCTGGCTGAGTAGGTGTTCAGAGTAAAGATTATTAGCACCCTGCTACAAGCCCTTTATGCTTTAAAAGGGTTTGGCCCAAGAAACCATTACTGGGCAGCCATGCCCCAAGATGGGCAGGATGGGGTCTGGGCTCATGCTGCTCATCAAGCTGTGGATGACTTTTCCCTTGTGGTAACATCTCACCACAGACTCCTCAGCCTCATCAACCCTGGCTAAAAAGTATGCCCCAAGGGAGGCTCTGCTCCAGCCAGCCTCATTCCATATTTCCTCCCCTTCCCAGGATGGAACAAACAGCCCTTTAGGGACAAGCAAACTCGACAGTAATGAAGTTGAGAGAGGAGCAGGCTGTCCCAGGAGGGTGGCTCAGACGGCTAATGGAGAGAGGCAGGTGCCAGCAGCTTGTCCTGGTCTGCCAGCTCAGTGGAATCCACTGCCCATGTAGCCAGGCAGCTCCAGAGCTACCCTGGCTCCTCTGCTTCCCCATACAGGGGCATCTTTGCATCACCTGGGAGCCTTTGAAGAGCCTCCAAGCGCTGGCAGAGAGGGCCTGAGGTCCTCTCCAGGGCTGGGCTGAGCTGAGGCAGAAGGGCACAGTGTCTTGCGGAGCCCTGTAGTCAGGCCTTTCAGCTCCAGCTCTGCGCTTTTCCAGTCCCAGGCACAGCCATGGTACCGACCTGCCTTTCGAGGCAGACTGGCTCCAGTTTCCCTCTTGAATGTACCTCCCCTAGGGTGCTCTTTTTTTTTTTGAGACAGTGTCTCACTTTGTAGTTCAGGCTGGCCCTGAGCTCACTATGTAGCTAGGCAAGCCTGGAACTCAGCAATCCTCCTGCCTCTGCCTCCTGAGTGCTGGGATTACAGGTGTGAGCCACCATGCCCGGCACTGTGGTATGAGGTACTGATTGCTGGTGGGCGTGAGTCACCACACCCAGCATTGAATGCAGTTACCGGGATCAAACTCAGGACCTTGTGCTTGCGAGGCAGTCACTGGAACCACAGAGCTAAATCTCCAGCCCAGGGTGCTCATTTTTAAAATCCCAATCCCACATCTCGCTTAGGAGTTAAAATACAGTCCAAAGAGGGTGTTCAAGCTTTCTTCCCTTCTTTCCTCTCCCAAAACTTGCACAGCGGTTGGCATGAGAGAACGGTGACGGCCTTGACTGATGGTGGAGAGTCTCAGGTACAGGGACGAGCAGTCTCGGAGCTCTTGGACCGCTCTCCCCAAGCTTGAAGGGATGAGGAGGAATGAGCGCCCAGGGGAGCACTTCTCCCGGGATGTTCGGTCAGTGTGTGGCGAAATGACAGGCGTGGCCACAGAGCATGGTGGACAGAGGGGAGACCGCCCTGTGGCCGTGCTCTTTCATCTAGACACGGAAGGTTGGAAGAAATAGCTCCAGCCCCGGGCCCCTGACCAGGGTGGAGCTGCAATTCCTCTGCAGAACCCTGGCTGTCTCTCCAGTCCCACCTTCCTAACAAACCCTCCATCAGTGTCTCTGCTCCTCTCCCTCTGTGTCATTCAAACGCCAACTTCCTCCACGGAGCCTTCCTGATCTTGCCCGTGGGACTAGCGAGACATCCAGACTGGCCTCAAGCTGTTGTGGTTCTGCCACAAGATGTTAAGGTGCCTGAGGACAGGAATGCTGCCTTTTAGCCACCTAAGGCCCTGCACACTGCAGATCGGCCAGAGTCCATGATCTGAGTTTAGGGTAATAAAAGTGGTGTGTGTTCCATCCCAGTTTCAGGAGAGGCCACCCAAGAGGCAGAGTCCTATTCTTTCCCTTCACTCTCACACATTTGTCAGATCCACTGTGGTCACAAATGAGTAAAGATTCAGCCATAGTTGCCGAGGGACCTAGAGACCCCAGCTTGCTGGCCAATGCCATACTTCTAACACCTCATCTCCTCACCTCAGCAAGCTCCCCAGCAGGTTGCATTGGCCAGGAAATTTGGGGAACCCCAGAGGAAGGCCAGCCAAGAGGAGCAGAAGTCCGTGGGGGCCAGCCATGTACACTCAGGTGTTGGGGAGCATCAATCATTCCAGAGACAGGCTGCTGCTCGGCTCTGAGCCCAGGCCTAGAAATACAACCCCTAATGTAGAAAGTCTGGGAAAAAAGAAAAGGGATTCTTCCTCTTTTCTTGGCTTTCCCAATTATTCTTCATCAGCTGCAATTCACCCATGAGCTGATAAGTCACAGAAAGCAGATCCTTCTACCAGTTCCAACACCCGTGCTTTGTGTGATCAGTTCTTCCTACTACTGTAGGCTTGTTTTTTTGTTGTTGTTTTTTTGGTTTTTTTGGGTTTTTGGGTTTTTTTTTTGAGACAAGGTCTCACTTTGTAGTTCAGGCCGGCCCTGAGCTCACTATGTAGCCCAGGCAAGCCTCGAACTCAGCAATCCTCCTGTCTCTGCCTCCCGAGTGCTGGGATTACAGGTATGAGCCACCACTCCTGGCACAGTGGTATGTGGTACTGATTGCTGGTAGGTGTGAGCCACCACACCCGATATTGTTGTATGTGGTTACTGGGGATTGAACCAGGGACCTCACGCTTGCTGGGCAGGCGCTGGAACCACTGAGCTAAATCTCCGGCCCTGTAGGCTTGTTTTTATGGCAATGGGAAATTCTTGGAAGAGTTCTGTGGATTGGCCACTTGGATGGACCCCCAGGGGCCCAAGAGAGGGACCTAGGACAGGTCCTGGAAGGCTCCTAGGTGTAAAAGGCTCCCCACAGTTACTGTGAGGATTAGAGAGGTATATGTGTTCTAAACACATGTGTTTACTCCAGCTATGAGAGTGGAAATAGAGGCAGAAACCAAGAAGGGTAGGGAACAAGATGGGGCAGAGAATACATACCTTCAAGGGATGAAACAAGGGGCCAAGGTAGGAGCCAACAGGTAGGAGCCATAAGTGCTGGATAAACCTGAGTATTCCTCTATCCAGGGAGGCCAAGTTCCAAGATTCCCTTGCTCCTCAGAGGAGGCCTGAAATTACAGATAATACTGAATGCTACATACTAGGGTTTTTTCTGTAACAAAATTTAACATATAAATTAGCTACTGAAAGAAATTGACAATAATAACTATTAATAAAATAATTGTGACAATAGACTCTGATAAGTTATGTGGATGCATCTCTCACTCTCAGACACCTTACGGCACTGTTTGCCCTTCTTGTGCTCATAGGATGCTCGTATTATGAAAGGAAGCCAGGTGGTCACTAAGCACTTCACACACTGTGGACCTCACTCTACAGTTTGAGGTACAACAGCAAAACTATATAGATTTGGTCTTCTTTCTCTGCAATTTATAGGTTTATTTTTAATGTAGATCTTAGCAACCTTGGTATACAGCCTTTTTCTTTCCTGTTATAGCAGGAATACTCAGCTTATTACTTAAAGGAAGCACTATGGCTTCTCTTTGTCATGCCCAAGTTGTCAGTACTATATGGCCACTTTCATATTTTAGGATCATTGTTAAGAAAATAGGAGTTATTCGAACAAATACTGTGACGGCACAGCAGGCAGCCTGATCACAGAGAAAGCTACTGAATGACTAACAAGTGGGTAGCTTATATAGGGTGGGTACACTGGAGGAAGAGAGGATTCACATCCTGAATGTTACCAAACAAGTTCCAAGATTTCATCATAATGTGCAGAAAAGCATGTACTTACAACTTGTGAACTGTTGGTTTCTGTAATTTCCCATTTCTTGTTGTCAGACTATATGGTTGATGAGGCTTACTGAAAATGCAGAAAGCGAACCACAGAGGAGGTGAGATAAATGTCCAAGGGAGATCCAGGAGTGACTGAGCAGGCAATGATGACACTGAGTGGACCTTGGGATACTTGTACTATTCAACTACATCTGTCCACTCCACATTTACTTCAGCTATGAGAGTGGAAATAGAGGCAGGAACCAGGGAGGGTAGGGGACAAGGTGGGAGGTGGGGCAGAGAATACCTATGAAGGATGAAACGAGGGCCCAAGGCCAGGTATCTGGTGACCTCGTCTTTATGTCACTGCATGGACGGATGTTGAGTGGTTTGAGTGATATGACAACAGAGGAGCAGCAAAGTGAGGTGACTCGTTAGAACCACCAAGCAGAAGGGGACGAGCACCCAGGTCCCAAGCTGCCACCCCATCATGCAGGCCCACTGAGGCCTCCCAGGGAGCCTGCTGAGAAGCAGGAAGCCATGCTGGATGAAGTGCTGGTCACAGGATGGACAGGTGAGGGATGAGGCATCCAAAGAACACACTACAACCCAGAGACGGGTGTCTCCAGTGAGGAAGCATGCCACATGCCCAGGCACTGGCGGGCAGCCTTCCTGTGATCAGTGCCCTCCATTCAGTAGCCCCCACGGGCCTTTCCCTCTCTATCCCCGCCCCAGTCCCCAAGAGATTCAGCAGTTGTTCACATACGGCACTCAAGACAACCTCTGAGAGGCTTCTCCTGCATCCCCCTCATCAGTGTGCTAGCTGCTCCTGATACAGGGCCACCATACTGCACAGAGACAGTGACGTTAAAATAGGGAGGGTCAAGGTCTGGCAGGGCCCTCAGAAGTCAGAGGCCTGGGGAGTAAGCAAGATGCCATAGAGCCGGGCTGCTGCAGCGAGCTGGGATGGGCACTGGTGACCAGGGTTGTGCTGAGGCACAAGATGTCCTTAAATGTGGCCCCGAGGCCTGTGGACAGTCCTATGGAGTGTGCTTGGTGATGAAAGGTCTTCTAGAGGAAACTGTATCTAAAGCACAGCCCTTAGAGGCCAGAATTAGAGTAGGAGCTGGAAGCTGGACAGCCTGGGGATTCTTCCTTCATTCTTGACATTTGTGGCAACCTCATTTCTCCTGCCAACAATGTGATACATAGTGTGTATCTGGGACATTTATGTTATATTGCTTAGAAAACCCACAGTATAACGTTACTATAAGCAAACACTGATTAATACTCCCCTAATTTCAACTCCTTTAAAACTCAGAAGACCTCTATTGTATGGGCTTTCTATTTGTGTCCATTTTGTGGATGAAAAAAACAAAGACCCAGAGAGGTTAAGGAATTTATCGAAAGTTGCAGAACTAGAAGTGCAGTGTCAGGATCTGAACTCTAGGGATCTGGCTCCTAAGTTCCCACTTTAGATCCCCGTGCTGTTTGGGGGATGCCTAGACCCACCAGCAGGCTGCAGTGAGGGGCCACAGGCTGGACCTGGGAGCTACAGGGCTTGGCTGGGCCGAGCGGAAGGGCGAGGGCCTTCCCCTGGAACTGTTCCTCCAGGTTCACGTGGGGCTGACAGCTCCCCAGGGCAGCCGCGTGCTCTTCCCATGACATCACGCTGCCTCAGAACTTTGAGGCTGAGGATTCTTGGAATGCCTGATTCACTCTGGAACAAAAATAATACTTCATATTTATAATGTGCCTTTGTTCCCCAAAGGCTTTCCCGGGCTTTATTTCATTGTAAGTTCAGATGAGCCTTGTGGTCCAGGCAGGAGCCATCGAGAAGGTAGGAACCCACCCTACACAGCACCCAAAGTGGGGCTTGGTGTCCACATTCTTCAGCTGGTAACACTGAGATGCAGGGAGGTGGGCAGTTTGCCAAGGCTGCCCAACAAATTGGTGCTGAGAAGGTGAGCCCAGGGCCCTGGGTTTCCATCCGCAATGAGAGGAGGCACACGAAGGGTTCATGCAGCTCAGTGAGAGTTGTGACCCCAGCTCACTGTCCCTGGGCTATCCAAGGTGACAAGTGCCCAGAGTCCACTGTTGAGTCCCCCACATCCACAGAGCAACAGTGAAGCCCACAGACCACCCCAAAACCCAGCCTCCAGTCCTTCACAGGCCCAGCCACAGCACTACAGACTGTGGTGGGGAAAAGATCATTCCCAGCACAAAGGGAAGCCAAGGGCCACGCGTGGCTTCTGTGGTTTTGCCCAGACTCAGAGGAGCCATGGCTGGAAGGCGGGCTTTGCACACGCCCCTTCCAGAGCTGGGCCCTCCCCACCCTGCTCTGGGCCTGCTCGGCCCTTTGCCTTTGGTTCCGCCTATCCAGCCCATGCCTCTGCACCCAGCTATCCCAGGATGGCCAAGGTCCTGCCCCTGTAGCTCTAGCCAAGGCCTGGGGTTCCCTGGTTTGGAGTTCAGCAAGGACGTGCAGGCTGCCTGAGCTCTTAGAACTTGGACTGGGCCTCAGAACCTTGGAGCAGGAAAGTGCAGTGGCAGGGCCACATGTGCTGAGACCACACTACCTGAGCTCAAGCCCAAGCTCCACCACTTGTAAACTAAGGCCTCAGGCCAGTTCCTTCCTTTTTGTACCTTACTGACCTCTGTGTAAAATGGGCTAAACAATCATAGCTCTCTCACAGAGGTAAATAAAAGCCATGGCTGGCACTGGGTTCCATATGTGTTGGCTGTCTTTATTACTGTTACTCAAAATTGTGATCTCAGATCTAGTCCCTTGCCTGGGGGCAGTGCGCTGGGCAGCACAGGCTTCTCAGGTGTGCAAATGTGCAGGGAGCCCTGCTCAGAGGATTTCATGGTCTGATTGTGACTATCTTAGAATAATGGGCCCACGTCTGGATTTGCACTTGGCTCCACACGTTGCGTGGCTTCCCCTGCTTATAAGTCCCCAGAGTGGGGCAGGCCCATGGGCAGTACTATCCCTGACTGTACAAGACACCTGTTTCAGTAACTGGTGGATGAGTGTCTGTCTCTCCCACAGGGGTGCCTAGCTCCATGTAGGGAGCAGCCCTGCACACCAAAGTCCTTGCTTCAGTGCCGTGCCAGACCCCGAGGAGATTTAGAGAGGGCTCTGCTTCATGTGGGGAAGTGATGCTTTTGAGGACATCAGCAGGACACACAGGACAGCAGCCATGGAGATGGGGCACAGCAGATTCGGATTATAATCACAGCGATGCCTGGAGGGTCAGCAGTGAGATCCTGGGTAGATCCGGGCCTTGAAGCCGGTAGGACTGGGGCGGTGCTGAGAGGCTCCTTAGGGAGAACTGAGCAACTTCTCTCTCCCTGTCTCTCTCCTTCTCCCTCTACCTCTCCCTCTCCCTCTGTCTCTCTCTGTCTCTGTCTCTCTATGGCTCTCTGTCTCTGTCCTCTCTCTCTCTGTGTCACACACACACACACACACGCACACGGCTCTCTACCTTCCCTCCAAATGTTCCAGGAGCTCTATATTCTTTGCAGGTTCCTTCATTCTGTAGCTGGGTAAAGGGGTTTCTCTGCAGATGCACAGGGCCAGGCGGACACTTACATCTCCCCTGGGAGCATTGCACACATCTGGTTTCCAAGTGTTTATCCTTGTCCTGAAAGGTCATACTAAACTTCTTATATGAACTTGGGCCTGACTGGCAGAGACCTCCATTTTGAACTAGTCCCTATCCAACTCTGGCCAGAGAAAGAGCCATGTGTTCTTGGAGTCGGTCAGAGTCTACAGTATGGCTGGCCATCCAGGGTGCTAGGAGTCCTAATTCCCCTGCCCCTGACTTATTGAGATCATTACAAAGATGTGATGGAGGGGGGACCACTCCAGAAGGAGACCCTAGGAAGGATCAGATTCGTGACCACTGTTCCATCATGACAATGACAATGACCTTAGCAATTACAAGGTAACTCAGTTGCCCATACCTTGTATCAATGCTGTCCAGTTCGCTGAAGAGCATTGAGACCTCAGATCAATGATTATAAAGTCCAATCAGATAATGTTTTAGATAGCGAGTTAGGACAGAAACCAGAGCTGAGTTCCAGCACAGCCCTTGCCGCTAACTAGCTCAGCAACCTTAAGGGAACAAGATGACCTCTCTGAAGCTTTGCTTTCTCATCTGTAGAACTGTCAGGTAATCCTCAGAGCTGTCCAGGGAGGAGGGCCTGGTACAGCTGGAACAGGAAGCCAGGCTCTGAGCAGGCTGCAGTCTCCCAGATAGGTCTGGCAAAGCGGCATTCTGCAGAGCAGACTCAGTGGACCCCTGTCATCCCATTCAGCCTGGAGTGCACAGTAGGTGCCCAGCTTTATGGCCACTGTGATCCTTGTCCCATGCCAGTCCCATAGTTGCCCTCAGTTGGATTCCCATTGTTCTGCAAACTGGCAAGCATGCGTGGTGACCCCTGCTTCTGGGCTCCACACGCTGACACTTGGACTAAGCAGCCTAAGCGGTGTCAGAGCACCTCCAGCTTAGCTGCGGACCCTTATTCTGTCCCCATCGGCTGGAGTGGAGAATGTGGAGTGGGCAGGAGTGGAGGAGCCCGTGATAGTAATAAGTACTCATCACTTTGCCTGAAGGCAAGAAATATGAGCCTGTGCATAGCTTTGAAACCATTTGTCCTAGGAATTTTGCTTTCAAAAATTTTTAAGCAGACCTACAAATTATGTGGTAAAGTGTCCGACATTGAGAGAACCATAATAAGCCAGTGGCCCTCGGAATATCTAGTTGGGAACGATTATGAAATAAAAAATGAACAGAGAGATGTTTGTCTGTATTTGGACTGCTGTTAAAAACCATTTTTTAAAACAAAACCTGAAGTTTTTCTCCCTACACCCACCTCCCAAACTGCAGCTGTGGTGTTCCAAGAACTTTATTTTTTTTTTATAAAAGACCGAAGTTTTAGAGTAAAACAAGACATCTGATTTCAGAACCCAAAGAAGAAAGAATAAACTAACTGAACGATGAAAAAAGCATAAGCTAACAATTTCCATTCTCAAACCAAAAAAACACAAAGGTATTCTTGCCCTATGAGCAGGTGCTACCAGTAGCCCAAATGGAATATTATCCTGATCCCCCAAGCCATCCCCTTGCTGAGCAGGGACACTCCCAGGACAAGGGCCAGAGCAGACAGCCAGCATGTGGAGACATGGGCACTTGCTCTTGTGCACACGATGCTGCCACACAGCGTGGTCACTGTCTCCACAACCTGCACCACACATCCATGTATGTGAGACGCAGTGTGGCCTCCTTAATGGCCGCTGGGAGCAGAGCATCTCGTCCTGGCCCAGCCAAACCAGAACCCGCAGGTCTCATGGGAAGCAGCCAGCTGGCCCCTGACGAAGGTATTGACAAAATCCAGGACGAGCAAACACAGAAGAGAGAGGAGCCAGTTTGGGCCAGCTCAACCAGCGACTGCCAACTAATATTTGTGAATGGCCAGAGCAAGAAAGTCAGGGTCCCCATTGTTGGAGAGCAAGGTCAGGACAAGGCCTGTCCAGTGGTTCCACAGCCCTCTCAGCTCCTTTCCAGGCGAACTAAGCTTCGGGCTCCATGTGGTTGTTGCCACAGAGGTCTCTGTGATAATTCAGCCCTGCACCCCTGAGAAGCAGGTCTCAAGGCAGATGGAAGTCCAAGTGCCTACCGAATCCTAGAATGAGTGGACAGGCTCGACACATTCTGGAAAGGCTGCTGTGGGGCGTAGCCCCCAAACCTCAGTCAGTTCATCTGTAAAATGGGATGAAAGGTCCTTGCCCTCATTCCCTGAGAAGTGAGCAGAGGCTCTTTCAGAAGGAAAAAAATGGAAAGAAAGAGAGGCTTTGGGCCCTGGCCACCAGGCACATCCAGGCTCTTCCCAACATCTCAGGGCCCACCCAGCTGGGCCAGTATGCCAGCTCCATAGCAGTCCTCCTTCGGGTCCAAGTAGTTTTGCTTGGCCAGTCAGAAGGGGGTCACTGAGGGTGGACTTCCTCTCCCTGCAAAGGCAGCCCTCCATGGGGCTGCCCCCAGAAGAGTGAGTCCAAACTCCCACAAGTGCTGGGGGCCTGGCACATTCTTCATCACTGCTCTGTCTTCAACAGTTGCTGGCTCCAAGGTCTTTAGAAGCAGGAAGACATGGAATTCCAGGGGCCCCAGAGTTCCACAGTTGAACAGCAGAAGCTCTGCCAGACAGAGCTGATTGCTTTCTGGAGCCCTTGAACAGCCGTGTAGAAATTATTCCCTTCCGCTTCCAGGAGGACAGAGTTCTTTTCTTTTGGGAGGAGGGGAAGTGGGGGGGTACTGTTGGGCAGAGAGAGGGAAATCCCTGAAATGGCAGTTGGGAAACTAGACAGTTTTAAGACGGATGCTGGGAAGGGCTTGGTCAACCATCCTTCAGGGACATTTCTTAGCCCATAGCTACAGGCGCCACAAAAATTCTAAATAAGGATGACAAAAATTGTAAGACTAGAGCATTATCTGCCAGGGAATTTCCAATTTTCCCCCTGGGCCAAAAAATAATTCATACTTAAAGAACAAAGAGACTAGAAGGAGAAAGGACTAGTTGGTTGAAAGTAATAGAAAAATGAAAAGAGGAAAATCTCACAAGTCGTGGGCACAGGGTACCCTGGGGAGCTGTCTGTGGGTGCTGCAGTTTCTTTTTGTCTTCCCCTCCCCCACTGTGGCGGTGGTGAACACAGAACCCAAGGCCTTGTGCTTGCTAAGCGAGCACTCTAGCCCTGAGCAGCAGGCTCTCCTGGAGTCCCTTCTGCTCCCCGAAGGCTGGTTGGTTCATGCTCCTCAGAGGAGAGCTGTAGCCATCTCCGCTGACTCAGGCATCTGCTCCAGACCATCTGGACACCAGTGATAGGATTGCTGGTGAGGCCTGACTCAGTGTGCCCACCTCTAAGCTAGTATCAATGCCATGGTTCCAACCCTACTGTTGTACCCTAGGGCGGGAGATGAAGTACCGCAGCAATGCCAGCAAATGCCCGGGGCTGTTTTGGCTGGGGGGGGCTGCCTCTCCAATCCAAGGGTCAGGGCAGTGTAGCCATTTCCAAGGAGAGTCCATCCGAGTCCAACAGTGTGACCATGGCAAGGGTGAGAACAGTACACTCGGCTCGGGTTCACCCAGGCAGGATTCATTTCAGTGTACCACATTTCCATAGATCTGTTTATGATAGCTCTTAAGTTATTAAAATAAGTGCAGACAGGCTGGGGCTTTAGCTTAGTGGTTCCAGTGTCTGCCTGGCAAGCGCAAGGTCCCAAGTTGGATTCCCGGTACCATATACCACAGTGCTGGGTGTGGTGACTCATACCTGTAATCCCAGCACTTAGGAAGCAGAGGCAGGAGGATTGCTGTGAGTTCAAGCCTTGCCTAGGCTACATAGTGAGCTCTAGGCCAGCCTGAACTACAAAGTGAGACCCTGTCTCAAAAATAATAAATAAATAAGTACAGACAACCAAAAATTCTGGGCATTATTTATTAAAAGAAATATCAGAAGACTGAAAGGTGGGAAGAAGAAAGCTGAGAGACCAGGGGCCTGGGGACCTGAAGAGTGCCACCATGGTAGATTGCTCGAATTTTACTCTTGGCTTTGTGCATCCCAGACCTGGAGCTAAAGAGACAAGAAGCTCAGCGATGTCACAAGGAATAGGCAGACAATAAAAACAGCTCCCTCAAAAGAACCTGGTCACTAGCCAGGAGACCAGGGAACCGTCATCTTGCAAAACAGAACACTCCAGGGCACAGCTCTCTGCTCCAACCCAAAGTGCAGGAAGAGCTATGGCTTCATCCTCCTCTCCAATGAGGCTCATGTTAGACATAGACCACCACCACCACCTCCACATTGCCACCAGGCACCCCACCCTACCACGCTGGTATCAGCAAGACTAAATGAGGAGAGGTGAGATTTTCGTCCATGTGAGTGACAATGAGCGCCTCTCCTTGAGTCAGAGGAGGCTGATCGATCGGAGAACAGGGAAAGGGGGCACCCGCTCCTGTCTGTGCTGGAACAGTATCAGAGGCAGCCTAAGGAGAGTCCCCAGTGGTGACAGATCCTGCTGCTGCAGTGTGAGTGGAGGACCAGTGAGAGCTGAACCCCCACCCCTTCCTAGTGGCACTGAGGAACCCTTTGTATATCAGGGTATCAGGGCAATGTCCCGAGTTCGATCCCCAGTAACCACATACCACAGTGCCAAGCATGGTGACTCACACCCACCAGCAATCAGGTATTTTTGTTTTGTTTTGTTTTGTTCTTTTGAGACAGGGTCTCACTTTGTAGTTCAGGCTGGCCCTGAGCTCACTATGAAGCCCAGGCAAACCTCTAACTCACAACAATCCTCCTGCCTCTGCCTCCTGAGTGCTGGGATTACAGGTGTGAGCCACCATGCCCAGCATTGTGGTATGTGGTACTGATTGATTGCTCGTGGGCATGAGTCACCATGCCCAGTATTATATGTGGTTACCAGGACTAAACCAGGGACCTTGTGCTTGCTAGGCAGGAACTGGAACCATAAAATTAAATCTCTGGCCCAAGCAATCAGTATCACACACCACAATGCTGGGCGTCGTGGCTCACGCCTGTAATCCCAGCACTTAGGAGGCAGAGGCAGGAGAATTGCTGCAAGTTCAAAGCTAGCCTGAGCTACATAGTGAGCTGAGGGCCAGTCTGAACTACAAAGCAAGACTCTGTCTCAAAAAAAAGCAAACAACTAGAATATATTTGAAACTTGAAAAAAATAGATCTTGAGATCTTAGAGAAATCATAGAAGATACCAAAACAAACAAATGGAAACTTACAAATTAAATTAAAAATTCAACAAATGAACACAACCCTAAAAGGGAGGGATAAAGGAGAAAACCAGAGAATGGGAGAGAGCACAGTAGAAATTACCTAATGCAAGCAACAGAGAAAAGTAAGACTGAAGGAGAAGGAGTCAAGCTGTAGGGGTCTGAGCACTGTGACAAAATACATACCATCCTTGCCACTAGAATCCCCAGCATAGAGAAAGCATGGGACTGAAACCGAAATCACTGAACAATGGTTGAAATCCTTCCTGCATTGATAGTGAAATAGCAAAATGGCACAGTGTCTCTAGAAAAGGTTTGAGAGTTAAAAAAAAAAAAAAAAGATATGCAGGTACCTTAGGACCAAGCAGTGACAAGGCTGGTCATCTGTCCCAGAGAAATGAAAGCCACAAGTCTACAAAAACCAGAGCCACTCGATGCAAATGGCCTCAAACTAAAAACAACCCATATACCCTTCCACCTGCAAATGATTAAACAGTTGTGGGTACATCTATACAAAGTACAAACCAAAGGACAAACCCTTGATACATGCAATAGCCAGGATGGACCTCTGCGGAATCATACAGAACAAAACAAGCCAATCCCCAAGTTATAGGATTCCATTTATACAACATTCTTGAAATGGCAACGTCATAGAAATGGAGACTGGGTGAGCGGTTGTCAAGTGCTGGGGTGGGGTAGAGTGAGATGGAAGCAGGTGTGACTAGAAAAGGCCCAGAGGAGGGCTCTGTACTGAGAATGCCCTGCGCCATTCCTGTGTCAGTGAACGCGTCCTGATGTTATGGGAGATCGACTCACGAGGAGAAGCTGAGGGCAGGGCACAAGGATCTCTCAGTATTATTTCTTAAAATACATGAATCTCGGCCCGGAGGGTTAGCTCAGTGGTTCCAGTGCCTGCCTAGCAAGTGCAAGATCTTGAGTTCGATCCCCGGTAACCACATACAATGCTGGGCATGGAGACTCATGCCCACCAGCAATCAATACCACATACCACAGTGCCCGGCGTGGTGGCTCACGCCTGTCATCCCAGCACTCGGGAGGCAGAGACAGGATTGCTGAGTTCGAAGCTTGCCTGGGCTACATAGTGAGCTCAGTGCCAGCCTGAACTACAAAGCGAGACCCTGTCTCAAAAAAAAAAAAAAATACATGAATCTCTAATTGCCTATCAATTAAAAGTTTAATTAAAAACTCAAGGTCATATAGAAAAAACAAAACTTAAAAGCTCTACCATAAATATGTTTGGAAAAGAAAAAGAAAGCACATGTTTATAGGGGGTGAGGGGTTGTAGGGTGGGTAAGAATATGGGTAAAAATGAGAATTAACTTATGTCATATACTGGTACAAATTCCCCAATGTTGAGTGTGATTGTGAGCTGTATATAAAATGTACCAATAAAGAATTAAATTTTAAAAATTAAAAAAAAAAGAAAAGAAAAGCTCTACCACTTCTCATCTCCCAGAGAGAGCCACTGTTAGCATTGTAGTGGGGAAGTCTGTATCCACCCAGATTTTTCTCCATATGTAAATACTTGCCTTAAATGAACCACACTTCCATCAAGAAGAGTAAACTTCACTGCTGCCTCCTTAATTACCTCATGTTCCGCTTTTGCTGTGCTGTACATCATTGTAAAATCCTTCCATACATCTTCGATCATTTCCTTTGGATTCATTACCACATATAGAATTGCAAAATTCATTGGTCGAGTGTGTTAGAGCCTTTTGGAAAAAAATTGTCCAATTTCCCTCATGAAAGATGTTAATTTCTGCTACTAAAATATGATGGGTTTTAAGTTGCTGTTTTTGTGGGAACTAAAAGATGACTATGCATCTGTCCCTCTCTTAACCATTTTAATTCCTCTGAAACCATGCTACTAAGCAGAAAGCTTTTCAGTGAAACAAAGAATTCTTACTAATTTTAGTGGGAAAGAATGCATTTTACCCCAACCCAAGATAGCTCCAAATTTTCACAGATAAAAATTTATCTAGCGGAGATTGAAATTGAGTAGTAAACAATCACTAGTAAGTGAATACCTACAGTTTGTTTATAAAATGCATTGAGGGCCTGCAGTACTGAGACAGGTTATGAAGGACATGTGGACTCATTCTCGGGAGCATAACCATTCTGCAGTTTCTTCACTACTTTACAACTTTTGAAGGGCATATGGCTACCTTGTCCTCCAGCTGCATTGCCAGAGAAGCTATGGCACAGAAACCCCCTTGAGGGTGACACAGAAATTGACCCCAAGTGCTGTGTGTGTGTCAGGAAACAGCCTGGAAGTGATGAGGATGCCCTTGTACTCCTCCTTCACCTGCCTCACACACACACGTCCGGGTGTCTGCAGCTCAGCTCCCGGTTTCCATATGTTCCGTGCACCGTTATCTGCTTAGAGTATTGTCCAGTACCTGGGGACCTTATTTCTGCCTAAAACCACCATGTCAAATATCCATCCCTTCTGTGTTTCTTCGTCAGGGATGCTGTAACAAAGTGGCAACAGTGGGGTGGCTAGAACAGCAAGTTTATTTCTCACCTTTGTAGGGGCTGAAGTCCAAGTGCAAGGTGTCAGCAGGGCTGGTTTCTTCCGAGACCTCTCTCCTTGGCTTGCAGATGGCTGCTTTTACATCCTCGCTTGAGTCCCCATGCATAGCATCTTTGGCATCTCTCTGTGTAACATTTCCTCTCACTCTAAGGACACCAGTCAGTTGGATTAGGTCTCACCCTGATACCACAGTTTAGCTTCATCACCTCTTTACAGGCCCTTATCTCCAAAATATTTCTAGGTTACCCTGCTTCCAGGGGCTGTCACTGATGGCTGGGGCAGAGGCAGGAGGGTTCTTTGCATTTTCTCTTGGCTCTATTATTCCACATGCCTACATTCATGCATCGTCTAATAAGTGAATCAGATATACTGATTTTAAGTGAAGGGCCTGCCTGGCTCTTCAGTGTAACAGAAGTGAATGCATAGGGGGTTCTCGAGTGTTTACTTAAAGAATGAGTGAATGGACACGACGATGACTTCCTGCTCTTGTGTGCAGATTCAGGGACCCTGACTGCCCACCCCATGATGTCCTGTCTGTCTTTCTCCTTCCGTTTGCAGACGGCAGCAGAGACCACCGGGAGGGAACAAGCCCCAGCAGCACGGTGACCACCAGCCAGGCAGTGCCAAACACAACCGGGACCATCAGAAGTCCTACCAAGGGGGCCCAGTGCCTCATGCCTCAGGGAGGCCTACCCACCATGGCTACAGCCAGAACCGGCGCTGGCACCACAGCAATATGAAGCACCCACCCGGCGACAAAGGGGAGGCAGGTGCCCACCGCAATGCCAAAGAGACCGTGACCATCGAGAGCCCCAAACTTGAGGACACCCTGGGGGACACTGGGCACAGTGGCCTCGAGCCCCCTCGCAGCCCTGATGCCCCAGCCCCACCAGCATCTGAGAGGCTACCCACCCCAGTGCCAGGGGGGCCAGAGGCCGAGATAAAGCGTAAAGACAGTATTATTCCCGAGCGCATTGGGGAGCGGCCCAAAATTACCCTGCTCCAATCCTCCAAAGACAGACTGCGGCGAAGGCTAAAAGAAAAGGTACCGGTAATTGAATTTTTGTTGTTCTCTTCTAACCAGGAGAGAGCCGAGAGGTAGGCACTTTGGTTGGTGGGCTCAGGTAGAGCCTTGCGGATTGGGAAATCCGGGGAGCTGTGAAAGGAAGCAGGGGCTTCCATGGCTATGTGGACCCACTATGCCAAGCCACCATAGCTATGTTGCCACTCGGCCCTTTTCACCTCTGGTCCCCAACATGGTCCAGGATGAGTGCTTGCGATCAGCCATCAGAGGCAGAAGGTCAGGAAAAAGAGGCACATTCTTGACATGATGATAAAGAGTGCCAGGAGCGTTTTCTGGGGGCCAGGTCCTGCCTTCTACATGCTGAGTAGCGGAGGGGGAGATGTGAAGAGCCAGTCCTCCACAGCATAAGTCCATGCACTAGTGGGTCACTGCCAGGCTGGGGAAAGTGAGAACAGGGGCTTCAGCCTTCCTGTCTGCCTCTTCGTCTCCTGGCAGCCAGTGAGAGCACAGAGGTATGGATGGGAGGGGTCCCTCGTCACTGCCCAGCCACCAGCCACATCGCTGGGATCTTGAGAACGAGGGCACCTCCGTCGCGGCCCAGAGCCTGTCCTGCCTCCCTCTGTCTCTGGAGCCAAGTCACCAGGGAAGGAGTGGGACCCGTCACTGGCAACAGCAGGCCCACTGTGCAGCCCCAGCACCACACCTCAGCTCCAGCGCCCACCAGCGATGGGGGCAGGATCACCTGGAGAGGCAGTGTTCCCAGGAAGGCTGACCCACTGTGGCCATTCCTACAGAGCAGGCAGGGCCGAGAAGTCCTCCCTCTGCAGCATCCTCAGGGCTTGGGGTTCTGGGCTTCTCTTCCAACCTCCCTGACTGCCTTCTTTCAACCTCTCACCCAGAAGGCAGACCCAGAACCACACTCAGTCAACCTAAGGCAGGGTGCCCTCTCCCTGGGTTAGTTCTCAAAGCCAAAATGCCACACCTGTGTCTCCCACACCCCGAGTGCCCCCGCTCCTCCCCATGGGAACAGCTGGGAGGTCGAGAGGAAAGTCTCCTTCACATTCAGCCTTCCTGTAACAGGAAGGCTAAAGCCACCTGGATACCTGTCAAAGCCTCCTAGCTGATGGTGATATTGTACCTCAAACCAATCAGCTTCCAGACTCATTGCTAGAAGCTGGCTGGGAGGAGAGCTGCTCTCTAGAGTTCTGCCAGACCTAACTGAGGCAGCACAGCGGAAGTGCACAGACTTTAGTGCCCGGAAGGCCATGCTCCATCCTCACTCGGCCTTCACCTAACCTCCGAGCTCCAGTGTACTCATCTGTAAAATGTGCACTGCTACCCTCCTCACAGAGAAGGTGTGGAGAGTAAATGAGGTAACATGTATAAGACCCCCATGGGTAGTTACTATTCTTTCCACAGACCACTGTTCCTGCCAGGGGACCCAAATGGTTGGCATGTAGGGTTATGGAGGGATAAAACAGATAAGTGAAATCTGTAGTGCCCTTAGATCACTTTTGGGAACTTGTCTCAGGTGAGGCCTGAGCAAGAGGACGTGGGCTTCGGCTCATACTGGACCATTCCTTGTTATGCTAGCTGTCCCCCCAAAATGGGCAAGCCTTGGAACAGATGAGCCTCTAGTCCCCTCCTAAACAAGGATCTCAAAAAGAGAAAGACTTCTGTCCTCCTTTGCAGACACAGATAAGCATTAAGGGCCCATAAGAGTGAGAGTTGTATCTTCTTGATCTAGTCAGGTAGTTAGAGCAACTGCATGGGTTAGAGAGGCACAAGGAGAAGGAATGGCTCCCCAAAATCTAGCCTCACATATGATCCCTTCTCAAGTGGAGACCAGCTCCCCTTTGAACTTGACCTCACATGGTAGAACTCAAGGAAAGCTCCAGTTCCCCTTTGACATCACCATGTTACTCCCAAGTGAACAGCATGAGAGGGAAACTTCCTACCCAGTACACATGACTGGAGCAGAGAGCAGGACACAGAGCCTCGTTCTGCACCTGTCAGCCCAGAAGTCTGGTGTTGACAACCCAGGGCAAGTGCAGGAGGGACCTCATTGTGTGACCTTGCTCTTGTGCTTCAACCAGATCTCACCTCCCAGCAGTGAAGCTGGTCATCTTCCTGGCCACCAATTTGTTGTGTGGGAAAACACTTCTGAGGCAGCCAAAAGCCATTTTCTTCCCTTCCAGCCCTTGGTCTGGTCCCAGTTACTGAGAAACTTCACAGGGGTGTAGGGTTATTTCACAAAGTCCCTTCCAAAAGCCTCAGGTGCTCAAGAGGCACATTAGAAGCTTCCTTGGTTTACAGTAGTTGTATGTAAAGAGACAGCACAGTCTCTACAGAATATGAAACCAGGACTCTGTCCATGTAGAGCCATGTGTGTCTGCTGAGACACTAGAGGTATGGGCAGAGGGAAATCAAAATGCCCAGGGAAGATGGTGTGAAGGACACACAGGGGCCACCTCAGGGCACCTCTAACCAAACTGAAGGCATTTTGGATTCTACTCACCTTCTTGGCCTGGTCTTCCTATCTTCATCTTCCTTTTGACTAATTTATTTGCTACTTTATTTCATCTTTTCAAGCCCTATTAAATCAGTCCTAAATTAAGACTCTAATAGGCAGGTAGACAAATTTAAGAAGTCAGTGAGAATCCTATGGAGGAGCTAGAACTCACAAGAAATGTCAGCCCAGGACATCACAGGGGGGCAAGAAAAAAGTCAGCTGAGAGCTTTTGGGGCATCTGTGTCTTTGGCAAGGATGAGCATTCCCAAACGAAGAAGATTTCAGATCCTCCTTCTCGGGGGGACAGCCCTCCTTCCCCAGGCCTCATACACACAAACACCCCAAATGCACTCAGGCACACTTGGTTTGTCTCCCACACCCCTAGGATGAAGTGATGGTGGAGACAACCAACCCTCAGCAGAACAAGATGGACAAGCTGATCGAGATCCTGAACAGCATGCGGAACAATAGCAGCGATGTGGATACGAAGCTCACCACCTTCATGGAGGAAGCCCAGAACTCTACCAATTCCGAGGAGATGCTGGGCGAGATCGTGCGGACCATTTACCAGAAGGCCGTGTCAGACCGTAGCTTTGCCTTCACAGCGGCCAAGCTCTGCGACAAGATGGCACTCTTCATGGTGGAGGGAACCAAGTTCCGCAGCCTGCTCCTCAACATGCTCCAGGTAACTGGACACTGACAGCTGCTGCCTATGGCCACTGTCCTACGCGAAGGTTATTACCAGTGGGGAGGGCTGCAAGTTCTGACCACTGCTGAACTTGTCCCAAATTTCTTCCTCCCTCGCCCAATTAATTATAGAAAATCAGGCAGTCAAGGGGTGAAGGGTAAGAGGCCAGATTGGTGTGTTTGTATGAATGCTCCATGGTTACATGGGACCAATATAATTTTATAGGTGCTTTTTGTTCAACCAGCCTTTCCCTCTTTCTATTTTCATGATAAGAGGAGTGGCTGTTGGCTCTGTGCTTTGACCTTTGCACATCTGAGCAGACATGAGCTTGTTGTTCAAGTATCTCCCTCTTCCTCCTCCTCCCCTCCAGGGCCAGCCCCTCAGAGCTGCATGACTGTGCAGTTGGTATAAACTGGGACTGAGATGGGTTTGAACAGAGCTTTATAGGACACTCTGTCTGCTGAGACACTGGAGGTGTGTGCAGAGGAAAATCCAAAAATTATCTTGCTCCTTGGTACTTTCCACTGACTAACCCTTTACCCCAGTGGTCCCTGTCCTATTCATTCCTGCCTCGGTGGGGCCGGCGTCCACCCATAGTCTCATGTGCATCCACCCACGGCCTCACGTGCATGCACAGAGTATGTGAGTATGCACTTAGAATGAGTCCAGCACCGTCTCTCATCTCCTCTCATAAAAACTTATTCTCTTGTTGTGGGGAGCTGTACATAAGCTGGTGTCCCCAGAACTGGTGGCACCAGGGGAAAATGGCAAGGGACATGGCCATGTATCCACACCAGGCACAAGAGCCATCCTTGAGACTCTGAGCTGGGAGAAAGCCATCTCTCATGCTACTTTGTACTTGAGAGACTAGTTAATATACACATGGAGCTGCTCGTCAGATCAGGGAAAATGGTCACTTGGAAGCTGTGAAAGCAGGAAACGGAGCCGAAGGAACCCCTTGTAGGTCTGTGGTAACTAGGATTGTTCAGACTGCCACATTCTGACAACCGCAGGGGCTCCATTCATAATTACACCTAGACAACAGGTGTCAACAAGGGCCCATGATCACCCTCACTTCAGCCACCCCGCTCATAGTTTGCTGTCTCTTCCACAAAAGCAGGAGGAGGAGGAGGAGGTCACTGTGAGCACCCACCTGTGGCCACACGGCCCAGGGCCTGCCTGTCCTCTTTTCTCCCATGTGTGTCTCGCTCAGTGCAACCTGAGCCGTCCCTGGCCAGCGCAGGCTGCTTCTCTCCAGATCCGAACCCCGATCAGGTTCCCATTCCTGGATCGCCCGCGCTCCCCTGGTGATGAATTCCCGCATTACCTGAGGGATTTGCACATTGGGCATGTTCCTCGTGGGCCGGAATGTCCTGGGAGAGCACAGGGGGTGACAGGCAGGCAGAGGCCTATCTGCCATGTTCCACCAGACATGAGGGAGTCAGGGATAGGAATTGGCCTTAGACTTGATTTGGGATTTATTTTTTCACTGAAGGGCCAGGGTGGTGTAAGAGCTCTAGACTATGGCTGCCAACTCCAAGTACTCCATCCAGGCCCTGTGGCAAATAGAAGCACAGGTATGGGACACCCAGGAAAGATAGCTGGCTACAGGGGCCACCCCAAATCGGGCATGTACTCTAGCCCTCCATGGAAAAAGCAGCCTTGCTCACAAGTGTCCAACCAAGTAGCACGCCTGGGAAATGCTTGGCCACAAAAGGGGCCTGGTGACCCTTGCGCCTGCCTTCTGACTAGCCACAGAGTGCACCGGCTCAGGACAGTCTCCCAGTGTCCCTGTAAGGCAGGAACCTGTGAGCTGTATCGGACTCAGTGGGGTCCCCAGACGGCAGCTTCTAATGGACAATTTGTGCTAAGACACAACTAGGCAAACTCTGGGCTGGGTAGCAGAAAACTGAAAGCTGGGACCAGGTGCCAGACCAGGCTCAGGCGGCAGCAGTCAGTGCCTGGCCCCGGACTGCTAGGGTTGAGGTGGGGCCTTAGGAAGGAGCACAAGGGAGCCCGTCCCACTCACACTGCCTTGCCACTAGCGGAAGCAGTCTTGGCTCCCCTTGCCTCATAAACCACCTCACCCCAAATGTGGTTCAGCTGTAGTTCTGTTATGAATAGTACAGGATTTGTACCCAGCCCCGGAAGCCCACCTACTGATGCTATCTGTGTCCAGCACAGAAGAGAACCAGTCTCCCACATTCTGCCCCTGCTTCCGATACCGTCCCACAGCCAGGCTGAGCCTCCAGCTACACCCCGTGTGGACAGATCCCCCCACCCAGGTAGTTTACTTCCCATCCTGGCTGCAGCAGCAGCCGCCCTCTGTGCCAGTCCCTGCCACTTGCAGCCTCACATGCTCAGGCACCAGCTTGAGGCTGAGAATTCAGGAGATGAGGGATAGTCCACAGCGGCAGCTTTGTCCTCAGTGAGATAAGATCTGGACTTCACTCAGTGACCACGGAAACACACAGCGATTGGCAGGTGCCTGCAGTCTCTGCTGCCTCCCTAAGGCTCTGGGACCCAGGGTTCACCGCTGGACTGTGCATTTCTACCCTGGGGTCTGCACAGTTCCTGAGGGACCTCTGTGGTCAGGAAGAAATGAGTGTTGGGAGGGTTAGGCATTAGAATCTTCTCTTTCCTACTCTTGCTAGTCATGGGCCTGGAAACAGATAGAGCCCTGAGCAAGAAGGGAACACATGGAAGCCCATGTTCTGAGTAGCAGGCCTTGTCCCCCTTCCAACAATGGCAGAAGTAGGCCACGTATCAGCTAGGGCATCTGTGGCTCACCTTTTAGGTCACCATGGAGCCCCTATTACATAGCCCAGAGGACACCAGGCTATGTCTGGGCCCCTCAGCCCTGCCCCGCTCATCTGCCACAGAGGCAGCAGTTTGCAGCAGGCTTCTGGGCACCCTTAGGCGTGGCCACTCACTGCCCAAACCTGAGGGGCCTGAAAGTAAAGCAACAGGCACAGCCCGGCAACCACTTCCCTCCTAACACCCACAGGGAAGTTCTCTTCCCCCTCTTCTCATGTTCTGACAACCTCATCCACAGCCCTCTCCTGGCAGACAGTCCTAGGCCTGGCCCACAGCAGGCTTCCTTCCCTTTCTCTCTGAGCTTCGTGCTTATTTCTATCCACTCAAGTCCACTTGGCTCCAGCTCCTCAGCCAGCCCCTGCTTCAGCTTGGTGGCCTCCGGGATGCCCCTCATGTGGCCAGTTTTGGCTGCCACCTCCACAGGGACACAGCTTCTGAGACCCGGCTTAGAGATGCTAGCTGCAAAGGGCCACGGTGTGAAGTGCCCTACGGGTACCACTCCCAGCAGCTGTCTCTGCACTCAGCCCTCCCTGTCCAACTGTCGTTGTGTCTGAGCTTCAGCGACAGGAGCTAAGGTAGTTACTTTTCTCTCATTGCTGAAATAAAATCGCTGACACCCAAGTTAAAGGAGGAAAGGTTTATTTGGCTCACAGTTCATAATGGTTTCAGCCCATAATCGGCTGGGTCCAAGACAGGATGGCCTAGCAGACTGGGCTTCCAGTGGTGAAATGCTTCATGGCGGCCAGAAGTTAGCAAAAGCAATGAGAGTTTAACAGTGCCTCTCTGCCCCTTTTATCTTTTTCAGACTACCAGGATTAGGGTGGTGCCAAACCAATCACTCCCATGTAGCAGTTTAGTAATCACATGCCCATAATCCCAACATTGCACATTCTTGATTCAGCCACCTTAAAAAATAGCCCCTCTCATTACATGAGGCTTTGAGGAGACACCTAAACCCAAGCTATAACAGGAGCTGACAACCCAGAGGAGAGGGCAGCCTCTATGGTAGAGGTCTTACGACTGCCTGAGTGCCAAGTTGGGCTATAGCCCTGTGGAGTAGGAAATGGGGTGAGGAAGCAAGTCAAAGGTTTTTTTTTTCTTTTCTTTGAGACAGAGTCTTGCTTTGTAGTTCAGCCGGGCCTTGAGCTCACTATGGAACCCAGGCAAGCCTCAGACTCAGCAATCCTCCTGCCTCTGCCTCCTGAGTGCTGGGATTACAGGCATGAGCCACCAGGCTGGGCATTGTGGTATGTGGTACTGATTGCTGGTGGGCAGGTATTATTGTATGTGGTTACTAGGGTTTGAACCAGGGACCTTGTGCTTGTGAGGCAGATGCCGGAACCACTGAGTGAAATCCCTGGTCCCCAAGTCAAAGATTTTTAATCCTTCCCAGTAAGAGTCACATCATGATCTCCAGGAACCCACAAGCACAGCCTTCATGATCCATGAGAATACTGAGACTCTGGGTCTCCCTCAAACCAATCCTACAGTTCAAAACAGTCTTCTGTTTTTACACCCAGACTGACTCTCTTGCTTTACATGCAGCCTTTTTCTTCATGGTGTCCTTTTAAATGAAATTGTATTTATTGGGCCGGAGGATTAGCTCAGTGGTTCCAGCACCTGCCTCACAAGCGCAAGGTCCTGAGTTCGATCCCCGGAAACTCCATACAATGCTGGGCATGGAGACACACCCACCAACAATCAATACCACATACCACAGTGCTGGGCGTGGTGGCTCATGCCTGTAATCCCAGCACTCGGGAGGCAGAGACAGGAGGATTGCTGAGTTTGAGGCTTGCCTGGGCTACATAGTGAGCTCAGGGCCGGCCTGAACTACAAAGCGAGACCCCGTCTCAAAAAAAAAAAAAATTTCTATTTATTAAATGGACATTCCTTAAATGTCTACTACATGTCAAGCATGTCATCAAACTTCAACATGTGAACCTAGGATGTGAAAGTGCAGATTCTAACACAGGTGTGGGATGGGGACTGAGATTCTCCTTTTCTAACAAGCTTACCGGTGGCGCTGGTGCCAGGGACCACACCTGGCAACGTATTGGAATACTCATAGCTTGTAAGTGATAGGTCAGTTTCAGACACATACAAACTGAGCCACAATCCCTTTCCAATGTGACAGTCCACAGTGAAGATCTATCCTGAGAATATTGCATTTCAGACACCAGGTCATCTTTAGGTTAGTGATTCTCAGCCATTGCCCATTAGAATCATGTGGAAAACTTTAAAACAACCAGTCCAGGGGTCCTCCCCCAAAATCAGTCAAATTAGGTTCTCCAGCAGTAGGACCTGAAGGTCATTTTATAAAGAGCTCCACAGGTAGCTGAGATTGAGTATCCTCACTTGGGTGATCGCTCAAAGACACAAGGATTGACCCACCATTGTCCCTTCTGCTAGCTCTGCCCAAGATACCGTAAACTGGGGTAGTTCTCCTCTGATGTGGAGGACTCAGAGCGTAAGCTGGTGGGAGACCCTGAGAAGGAAGCCGAGCTACCTTACTTTCGCCCACACTGCCAGGCTGGGCCAGAGGCTTGGCCACCCAGTACATCTGGAGAAGTGATCAGCTGCTGCTCAGCCTACCTAACCCCCTGCCTTCCCTCAGAAGGTCCAGCCTCTTTTTGTTTGAAGAGTTCTCTACCACTTAGGTTGTATGCATTGATTGTTTCCAGCATCCAGGAGACTGTGGGCTGCTCTGGGCAAAAGTAACCAAAAGCCTCCCTTGATCTGCATCAGGGAATTGTGGTATGATCATGGGGAGAAGAAGGGCTTGAGTTTCATAAAGAAGTGAAGAATGAGTGTGTCTCTTCTTACAGGCTCTTTGGAATGACAGGAATGGGAGGCCTGAGCCCCCTCTGCCCCACATTGCCCTGTCACTGCCCCAGGCCTTCCACTCTGCCTCGGGGGGTGCTCCTTTGCCGAGACTATGCTTGGCCTAGTACAAGTTCAAGCCCTCCTCTGTTGAAATGTGTGTGCCCTGTTTAGCCAAGAGGTGTCTGCATCTGAGCTATGCAGAGCAAAGTATTATTAGAGCAGGCATCAGTGTGTCTGTAACCGAACCCAGCTCTCCCTAGCAACTGTTGCCAACAACACATCTAACAGAAGGATGCAATACTTTTTTTTTTTTTTGAGAGGAAAAAAAAAAAAAAAGAATTTCATCTTGACCAAGTCGTAAACACAGCAGGACTGTTGTGAAAAGACAACACAAAATCAGGATCTGGCATGTGACCAGATTTCAAAATAAATTGCTCTCTACCAGTACCTTCTAGAAGATTGCCTCTTAAAAAGCTGACCTAAGCTACAGAACAGATGAAATCGGAGTTTCTGGCTGATCACCACGAAGCATTGTGTTCAGATCTTTTCATACATAGAAGCCCAATTGGGTGGCAACTCTAGGAGGAGCACTCAGATTTCTGGTCTGGCTGGCCTTAACTGTAAATCAAAATATTGTCTCATACCCTTCCTGCTCTATGTACCTGGCCTCAGCCCTTCTTGTCCTATGTTCAAAGGTTTGGGGAGAAAAACATGGCCATTCCTCTAATTCAGTTCCTAAGAGGAAAAACTCTTTTTCTCTAGTTCTCTCATGGTTTCTGGAAAGTCATAAGTCATTTTACCTGTTACCAGAGGCCTGGAGTTCCTAACCTTCATCTTCAGGACTGACTGGATGCTTGGAGTTAGTTCCAAGCAATTCTGAGTTATAGACTTCTTGAGGATGGAAATCCTGCCTGAGTTCCCTCGCATCCCCAGTACTGAGCATTACGAGGGTACATAGCAGACGCTCAGTAAATATCCATGGAAGAGAGCAATGGACTCCTTACTCTCAGATCCTGGTTCTCCCAGGAGTCCAAGCATGTTGCCGTGTGTGAATCTGGGGTAGGTCCCAGGTCAGAGATCTCTCCCCAAGTTTACTGACGGGAGAAGTGGTTCAGTGAGGCCACAGGTTACGGGGTTGAGCTCTCAGCCACCCTGTTGCTCCCCAAATAAGGTGCGGGCTCAGAAGCTTGGGAGAATCCAGAATCCATCTCCATAAGTTGTGATCTCAGAATCCACCCTGTAGATTGACCCCACAGGAGTGGCAGTGGTCCCCAAGTTCCTGAGGCTTCCAGACCTCTGGAGAGCCCAGTTGCCTGAGGGGGCACCCAGCGTCCATGCACACTGGTTCACCTGAGCCACTCACTGGCTGTTATCCGGGTTCTCTCCTCCTCTCTCTGTCCCTCCACGCAGACCTCCCTCCCTCCTGCACGCCCACGGCTGAGCCCATGTGCACTCCAGGCATGTGGACTAATTTCAGTGCTGGCCCAAGCTGGGCATACCCCGGGATAGAAGCACATTGTTCCGAGCATTCCACAGCCTGAGCAGAAGCCCTGGGCCGCATCCCCTGTGCAGGCTGAGGAAAATCAGGAGAGAAAGAGCAGAGGACCAGTCAGTTGTGCAAGCCTTTTCCCAGGGATAGGTTATGGAGGCCAATTCTGGAGGTCTGTAAAGGCATTTTTTCTCAAAATGGCAGACAGCTGAGCACCTATCCAAGTCATCTCTGTCCACACTGAAGGCCAGCGCCTAGAGGGGTGCACCAGACAGCACGCACACCATCTGAGGGTGGGCACCAGCAGCCCTCAGCAGACCCACCTCATAAGTCACAGGAGACTGATTGTCACAAGAGTACAAATTTCTGCCAAGCCTGCCAGGGAGAGCCGGTACCCTGTTGGCACCCACACTCTTAGTGCCCCCTTCCAGAACCAGACTGGACAAGAGTTGTGCATCTTGAAAGGAATGCATCTCATGCCATCTTCTGTCCTCCTCTTGTCCCTTATTGAGCACCTGCTACGTACCACACACTGTGACAGGCCCATCTCAGCTTATCTGCCAGATCCACTAGTCCTCTTAGCTTTCAGATCCAGCTAGGATATCTTCAAGTCAGGATTCAGGCCAGACTTCTCTGCCTGTCCAGTTTTAGGGGTGGGGCAAGGAATGCAGTACCCTAAAGATACTAAGGATACCACTTTAGAATGTACAAAAGGACAAAGGAGCTAATGATTATTAAAATGTATTTTGACTTTTGAGTCAGAAACTAAGCAGAGGAAAGAAAATGACCACAGACCCTCAGTCAGTCCCAGAGAGACCCAGGACAGCAGACCATGAGGTATCCTATCCTTAGGTAGGTCTGGGATGGGACAGAGCATACCACTCTCAGGCCACACAGAGATCCAGGAGATTTGCTGCAAAGCCAGACACACAGCCTGCTGCCACTGGGCTTCAACGTCCCGGAGAACCCTGCTCTTGAGAAAACTCAGATGGGTTTTCACTACGCAGTGTAGACATCTGCGAGTCTCCCAGGCAGCTTCTTGCAGACCAGAGAACCTAGATGCACCAGGGTCATGGGACTCTGGGGCCAAAGAACTGTTTTCTTATGAAAAGTGACCACTGCCCTGTACTGTTAGGAGTATTGGTGGCTCAAGAGGGGAGAAAGGGGAACAGCCAGTCAAGCCTGCAGTTTCATGAATCAGGCCAGCTGGACCCTGTGCAGCATACAGGCACCCATCATCTTGTGAATCTCATTTCCCTAGACAGGATTTCTTGCCCCTGAGGCCCTGTGAGCCCAGTGTGACAGCAGGGATGATTTAATGCTGATCAGGAGTGATTCAAACATATCTCTGCCCTCCAGGGGCACTTCAGTGTCTGTTTGGTAAAGAACTACAAGTTGTGGTAGAGATTGAACTTAGACGCAAGCTGTCCTCAATGTTACCCCACCGGGCTAGTGCCCTGCTCTGTGGAGAGGGAGCTCTAGGACTTCCTGTTGACTTTACATCACAGATCCCCAGAGGTCTCGGGATGATGTTTCGCCCTCTTGTGTAGCTTCAGTTCGGGGCAGTGAGAGCAATGGCTACTTGTTGATCTCGCAGGAGGCCGAGGACTTGGTGGGCACCTCTTCCTCCTTACTGTTCTGTCTCCCCCGGGGAGCCTTCCCTGACCTCCCAGCCAGGATGCCTCTCCTTTCCCTGGGCCTTTAATATTGACTCTGTTTAAGCTTCGGGCTTCGCTTTCTGAAGCTTGTGTCCTCAGATGTCTTGAGGGCAAAGAATATGTCAGTGTCATCCCTGAGTCCCACTACCTAACTGCCACCTAACAGGTCTTCAACAAGCGTCACTTGGCTGGCTCCAGAAGCTTCAGGTCAGTGGGACAAAAAAGCACTGGCTGTGTAGAGCAGGTAATTGCACAGTCTCCACCAAGGAGATGGGCCCAGAGGAGCGTTCCTGGGGTCACCAGCCCCCATGTCCCCGGCCAAGCCATATCCTCTTCCCTGTGCACCCTCAACCACCAGGCCGGCTTCATTTTCTCTGCTAAATCCCCTGAGGGAACTTGGCTGGGGCATTTCCCTGTCTGAAGCTGCCATACCGAAGCAAGCCCTGAAGATAAGTGGGTTATCGGAGAAGGCCAGCTCAGGTGTCCTGGGCCCCAGAGGGTCACCCCTGGCTGGCTGGCAGTTTACCCCCAGCACCTCCTCCCCTCCCCCACCCCAGGCCAGGCAGTCAGGAGACAGATCCCTTCCCGCAGCTCAGCCAGTGGCCGGCCCCAGCCACCACCGGGAATCTGAGCTATGCTAAGCGGCTTCAGATCTCAGCTTCTCAGCCCTGCCCAGGCATGGCCAGCCCAGACAGGGCGCCTCTACCTGCAGGGCCGCCACTGGAAAGCTGGCATCACCGAGCATTGGAAAAAATCTCCCTGCAGGTTATGTAACTGCTCCCCACCCTGGCCCTGGCTCCCTCAGAGGCCACAACCCTGGAGGGAGAACAGCAGGGAAGAGAGAGGATTGCAGAGGGGGGTCACACTTTCAAAAGAAGAAAATCACACTAAACTGTTGGAGGTCTTCCCAGGACCCAGCCTGGGCAAGGCCATGAGTGGACTGAAAGGATTGAGGGGCTACCGCATATGGAGGATAATTTTCCGCCGAACAGACCCACGGGAGGGTGTGGTTACAGAGAAGAGGGAAGGACTGTGTCTGTTTTTCTTGACATCTCTGAAAGCTGCTGTCACATGTAACATAAACTTTACTGTTTTAAACAACTTGAAGGCACATCTCAGCAGTGCCAAGGACACCCACAATGCTAGGCAACCACTACAGCTACACCCCCAAGCTGAGAAGTACTGTCACCTGCAACTGAGGTCCCCTGTCTGCCAAACAGTAACACCTATTCTCTAGCCTCCTTCTGACCTCCTGTCTCCATGAATTTATCTCATGTCTGTAGAGCATACAAATGGAATCATATCATCTTTTTTGTGTCTGGTTTATTTCACTTAGCATGATGGTTTTAAGGCTTATCCACGTGACAACATGTGTCAAATTTTTCTAATGGCTAAATGACATTTTGGGGTGTGTGTGTGTGTTTATTCATCTGTCCATCAGTAGACACACTGGGTGTTTCCACCTTTTTTTTTGCCATCTTTACAATGTATTTACTGTCTTTCATTAATTCCTATGATTTTCATTATTGCAACCATCATTCTATTTTCCTTGACTTTTGACTTTTGTGAATAATGCTGCTTTGAGCAGAGCTGTGCAAATGTCTCTTTGAATCCCCGCTTTCAGTTCTTTGGGGTCTTTACTTAGAAATGAAATCACAAGATCACACAGAAATTGTATGTTGAACTTTCCGACAAACTCCCAGACTCATCTCAGGGGGTGTTTTTAATGGAAGAAATTTGATAGAAATGATACAACAGAGGGTCAGTGAAGGCCCACCTTGCCTGAAATCAGGTTGAGAGTTAGAGGAAGTTGGATGGATCAGCTACGGGCTGGATTTATCAAGTAGGACCCAGGGATCCACTGTTAGTTCTTGAGCTATAAAGTTCCAAGATTCATTAGAAATCATAGAACAATATGGAACATTGAGTCCATAGAGATTGACTCCCCATTGGAAGCCACCAAGAGGCCAAGATCACAGGAGGGACAGAATAAAAAAACAGAGTCCTGGGGCCAGAGGGTTAGCTCAGTGGTTCCGGCGCCTGCCTCGCAAGCGCAAGGTCCTGAGTTCGATCCCCGGTAACCACATATAATGCTGGGTGTGAAGACACGCCCACCAACAATCAACACCGCATACCACAATGCCGGACGTGGCGGCTCACGCCTGTAATCCCAGCACTCGGGAGGCAGAGACAGGAGGATTGCTGAGTTCGCGGCGGCTTGCCTGGGCACCATAGTGAGCTCAGGGCCAGCCTGAACTACAAAGCGAGACCCTGTCTCAAAAAGCAAAAAAAAAAAGAAAAGAAACAGTCCTGGGGGGGGTGTCTGTGCCTCAGTTTCTCCCACATACAGTGATAAGAATAACTCACACCTGTGTCATGTCTCTTCCACCTTGACATCACAGAGGAGTGGCCCTCTGAGGGCCAAGAGAGGTCAGTAACATGCCACCAGGAAGCAATGTCACAGCACTGGAATTCTGCATGGTGCTGACCAAGATTAGATCTGCCTTGAGGACCCCAAATGCAGGATCAGCGCTCCCTGTTTGCCCATAGGGTCCCTGTCTCGTGCTATTCTCCCACCCCACGCTCACATTTAAAACCCTTCAGGAAGTACCAGGGCCTAGGTTCTAAGTCTTTAGGGGAAAGTCCAAGCAGCTTCCTGGTCCCATCTCCACCCTAGGTCTAGCAGGTAGGGCAGGAAGAAGGCAAGCTTACCCTTTAGGGAAATAGGGACCAGCCTTCCCATCACTTCTTGGTGGCCTTTCCAGGTCCCCAGAACAGCTCCCACTTCAGAGTAACAGAAGCCTTGGCCACTTTGAAACATGGGGACAGACATGTGGGGGCAAGGGCAGGCTTCTCTAGCAGAGGCCATGCAGCCCTCCCTCCCAGGAAAGGCCTTTGCCTCTCAGATTATCCACTTCTTTTGACAGGTCTCATACTGGGACCAAGTCCCCGAGGTCTGTATGCTTGCGCAGATCATTCAAACCACCATGCCACACCCTGTCCATTGAGCAAGGGCAGCGCCATGGAAGGGGGAGGTTCACGGTATTTGAGGATGGCCAGACTCCACCAAAACCCATGAACACCAGCGTGGGAATAAGTGTTTGTTGAGCAGATGCATGTAGGTTGGAGCTAGAGCTCCACATTTTGGATTCACACTTACCATGGACTCCACTAGGCAGTCCCCATATTCACTGGGTATTTAAAAAGATCTGATTAGAAGAATAATATCTTTAAAGTGCATTAGAAGTAGAGTCACCCAGAATTCAGGTTGCCTGAACACAGACTCTTCTTTTTTTTTTCTTTCTGAGACAGGGTAGTTGAGGCTATCCTTGAATTCACTATGTAGCTCAGGCTGGCCTCAGACTCACAGCAGTCCTTCTCCCTCAGCCTCCCAAGTGCTGGGATTCCAGGTGTGTGCATCACACCCAGCATCAAGATCCTTCCCTTTAGTGACTGACTACTTGGTGGCACAGGAAGTCACTGGAGTAGCCAAGAGTGAGCCACGTGCCTCTAGCCCTCGGCTGACACCTGTCTCATGACCAATTTAGGGCAGGGTCTGCAGTCCAGCAGCCCTTCACTCACGCTTCTATTACATGGCCATGATACTTGTCTCCTCTGCCAGCTTCTTACCAGTCATCAAGGTGAAAACCCACTAAAACCCCACAGTGTCATTTTGTCTGTGTCCTCCATGAAGGGCGTCTGAGTTTCATAGCAGCGCAAATCCCACTTGTTTGTGGTTCCCAGGAGATGTCCATACAGACCTTCTTCAATCCCAGGGCCCCCAGGCACACTAGGACTTGGTTGGGTGCAGCACAATGGATGGCCCTGGAAGCCAGCCATAGTACCAGCCCTCAGAGGGGCCCCAGCGCAGGAGCTGAGGGCCTGCTGGTGCCCTGAGCTCAGCACAGTTAAGCCCCAGTGAGGCAGGGGCCACAGGCCTCCTCCAGACTAGAGAAGGTAATTAGGAAATATCAAAAGAGAGGGGAGGTCCTGTAAGGGGGAGGGGCTTCCTGGAGGAGGCAGCATGAAAGGGGAGGCAGGATTTGAGTAGAGAAGGAAATGGGGGGAGAGTGCAAGAGCTTGCAAGAGAAGGAGATGCAAGGGAGGGAGGGATGTACAGGAGGGTAGAGAGGAGGAGGTCATGTGTCAGCAGCCTGGCCAAGGGTGTCAGGCAGCAGGGGCTCCTCAAGTGTCAGCAAGCCCAAGGATGAGGTGCCAGCCAGGCTGTGACCCCGGGTCACAGCAGCCACACTGACCGGTTCATCCTGCTGGCGCCAGCTTCTCACCATTTCAGGCCAAGACTGTATTTTCATCCAAAACCAAAGCTTCTGCTACAAGAGTTGTGTGAGCTTCCTGCCAGCCTCAGGCCTTTTCCAGTCTTAGGGAAAAGGCAAGGAAGACCCAACCTAGCCTGAGCAGTGGGATTGGAGGGCCAAACCAACAGAGGCATGTGGTGTGGCACTGAGGCCTAGCATCCCAAGGCGAGACCCATGGGCCCCGTCTGATGAAATGACTGCCTTGTGGGAGATACTAAGGACCCAGGTGCTGCCACATGTGGCCCACTTCGCCCTCAGTCTCTCCTTATCCCAAGATGCAGCGCTGTCATAGAGCCTCGCACTGCAGCATCCAGGGGTCCTGCAGGCTTTCGTCCCTTTTCACCCCATCCCTCCTTACCCCACCCCAGCACCTAGCCTCTGAACGTCCTCCAGGGCCAGGGAGGCGGGAAGCTGAAATCAGCCCATTGCTCTAGCTCTGTCCCCATAGCTTTGGTGCCTCCTAAGGAAAATGAAGGCACTGGGTGATGGGTGGTCTGTGGGCTCCTGGCACCGTCTCTCCACCTCTCACAGGCCCTGGATGTCATGAGCGTGTGACACTGGTGAGGAGGGCTGGGCTCAGGAGAGCCTGGCACACGAGGGGATGGAGGAGAAGGAAGGGGTACTCAGCCTGCACTTGCCCAATGTTATTCCAAAGTAGGGCTAAAGGTTCAGTGTGGAGGATGCTTCTGGGCCGCAACAGACCTGGGCTCCAGCCCCGGCTGCCTTTCTGTGGTGTAACAGCCTCAAGCCAGTCTTTCTTCCCTTCTGGTGACTACGTTAGCCATAAAACAGAGGGTTTTGAAGAAGCGGTTTCAAACAAAACTTACTCCAAGGGAGACATGCTGCATGTGCAGAAAGTGCCAGTTACGTGCCCTCTGCTGGCTCCCTGGTGGGCTGGCTGATGAGGAGGAAGCCATATTCCGATTTCCCACCAGGGCAGGTGGGTCCCAGCCTACTCCTCCCCTGCTCCAGGACCCACCACTGAATTTGGGCCCATGTGCCTCCTGTCCTCCATTTGAGGCTGCCTGTCTACCAGGTAGGCAGAGCAGCCTGCAGGGGGCACCAGCATGCAAGGTGGCCTCACCTGCCTGCAGCCACTACAAGCATTTTAGCACCCTGGGGATTGTCCCACAAAGAAGGTCTAAGCTATATGAGGATGACAGCCACCAGGCCACCTATATTGTACAGTTTCCAGCAAGAGTCCCATTGGAACCTCAAGGGCTGGCCAGCAGAATGTGTGTTCCCACTCAGACCCAAGGCATAGGACGCAGTGTGCTGGGTCCCTCTTCCCCAGGAGTGGTGCTTCCCCAGAGAAGTTTCTCTCTGTGTCTGGGGAGCCCAGTTGTCCAGAGGAACCAAGGAGAATTGACAAGCTCAGCAGCAGTTTGTCTTGTGCTCTTTATGTTCCTTTGCAAACAGTGGGGTGTGAGCAGAGCACTGGGTGTCAGCATGTCCCCACCTCTGCGTGGAATATGGGCAAGAGGGCCTGCAGCAGAGGTCCGGTCAAGAGCAGGCCTTGCTGGCCTCCACAGCCTTGGGAGGGACAGGGGGCATCCCCGGCAGGCACAGCTCTGCACTGTGTACCCTCTCATACATACCAGGTAACCCTGGCCAGTGTGGGTCTTAGGTCACCAACCATGGACAGCTGTGAGACCCTCTGCTTAAATGCCACCACCTTGGTGCCAGAACCCCTGTTTGGTTGCTGTACAATTCATGGAACTTTCTGATAGGATGCTTCCCAGGATTTTTCAGCTGCTCCCTTGTTAGAATATTTATAAGTTGAAGGCAAATAGGCCACAGGATCCCAGGATTCTAGAAAAGCATCTGTGAGCATCATGGGATCTAAATGCAGGAGGACAACTGCCTTGAAATCACTGCTTTGTAGGAGATACTAAGGACCCAGGTGCCACTCAGGCAGCCCACTTCAGCCAGTCTCGTCCTTAGCCTGAGATGCAGCCCTGTCATAGAGCCTCCCACTGCAGCTGCCAGGAGTCCTACAGGGAACCAGATGAGGACGAAGCCACATTCCCCTTCTTCACCAGGGCAGGTGGGTCCCAGCCTACTCCTCCCATCTTTTAAGGAGCTGGCACATTCAGGTAGGAAAATGGGCTGGATCCCTTGCTGGAGTTTGCTCACATGAGCTTTTCAGAAATGCTCAGTGATCAAAGGGCACATTTACCAGTTAGAGAGCAGGAGCTTTGGTCTGTGGATACAGAGAAGGAGCTGTGCCACATGGGACGCTGGGCCCGGAGACTGGAAGCAGGTGGAAGGGTCTGCAGCCAGGCCCGAGATGGAGGCAGGGCAGACGCTGAGCCCTGTACTCTGTGCAGTAGCCAGTAGGACTCTGCATGGCCAACAGGCCAACAGGTTGGGCAAGTGGGGCTCCCAGAGGCCTGAACCCTGCCCTGGTGTGAGTGCTGTCCACCCCACACAGGGACACTCACCGAGCACATGGCACAAGCCTCTGGAGAGCCTCGGGGACAAGATGACACCGCTGAACAAGCAGTTCCTGCGGCACTGACTGACATCTCCAGATCTGGACTGTCTTTATTCGATCCTAACTCTGGCACTTCCAAGTGTGACCCAGGGCAAATTGTTTCGCCTCACTGAGCCTTAATTCCACTAAAACTCTAAAACGGGGCTCTAAAAATGGGACTAATCCATAATACCTGCCTCATTTGGCTTACTGTGGCTTAAACGGTGGGGGTGACAGTGTCAGTGTGACAGCAACATAGGCCAGTGTTCCATGTGTCTAGGGCTCCCATCAAGGTCTGTTGGCCAGCAGGGAGCACTCTTTACTCTTCCCTTTCATTGAGCAGGCCCTCTGTAGCACCCCTTAGATCCCAGCTGAATGTAGACACTGGACTCCCACGTATCCACTAGACTTGAGAGGTGCATGTTTTTAGTTCCAAGTTACAGTGGAGAGAGAAAGGCCCAGAAAATGTAAGGAAGGTATGAAGTCACACAACCAGCCAGAGACGGGCAGAACTGTAGCCACATCCCTGACACTCCATGCCCTGCCTTCTCAGAATGCCCTGTCGCCCGAGTGCCCTTGTGAGTCACAGTGCAGTGGGGTGGGTGGGGCCGGGCCAGCCAGGTATCGTCAGACGACAGGTGGCCGGGAAGCAAGATAAGCGGCTGGGGTTAGATGACAGTGCTGCTCAGAGCCTCCTCCCCACAGACTAAACAGTGACTATGTGCTGTTCCCTGTCATCTTGTGACCCAAAGAATTTGGAGACAGCTTCCAGACCAGGGCTCAGCGGGAGACTTGAGGGTGCTCCCTCCCTTCCTGTCTTGCTCGGATGTTGTGGGGGAGGGGTGTCCCTCTAGACCTGCAAACAGGCACCAAGATGTCTCCTCATCCTCTGAGCCAGCCTGGACTTCCCCTGTGTCCGAGCCACTGGTTTCCAGCCCACTGTCCTCATGATTCATGAGTGCCAAGAAAAGGAGACTCAGTTCGGTTTATTTGGCTTCTACTTGGGGTTCTGGGTTAGAGAGGGTCCGGCTTATAGATCTGCTGGTGCCTGCAAGTCTGGGCATCAGTGACCCCTCCTGGGCAGCCCTCGTGGTCAGAGGTGGACTCAGGTTGAGTCTTCTGCAGCAGAAGCCCTGAGAAAGCAGACTGTCTGTGCCGAGACCCTGCCTTAAGTGGCTGCCTGGGCCGGAGGAAGTGCTAACTGCTCTTCCTTCACTGCCTGCCGACCTGCACAAGGAAGAGAGACTGAGAAGCAGAAAGAGACACAGAGCGAGAGCCACGTGCTCTTGGTGACTAAGTGAGGACCCTGGAGTGTGCGCCCAGCCAGCCAGGCTTGCTCAATCCCAAAGGAAGCCTCCTAAGGTTTCCCCGGCACATAGCCCAGAGTGTCACCCGGACAAAGAGCCGCCTTGTAAAAAGCTTTCTCGGCAGCCTTTTATTTTTAAACTCACCCCCCGAGCCGTGTAATTTATCGTGACCCCCATGCATTGCAGTGGCTGCGGCTACATTTCAGAATGGGGTTAAGTAGCCCAGAGCTCAAAACTGGAAAGGTCGGAGGGGGGCCACGGGAGGGTGAGGGACACTTAATACAGCAAGTTCCACACGCTCCTGTGCTGCCCTAGTCCGTGTGTATCCTCTCCCTGCGGTCTTGGCGGGGCACCACAGACACCTTGGCTCCTCGGCCTTATAAAGGGGAAGTTTGCGTGTGCTGCACTTAACCATACATAGACGGTGTGCCGCCCGTTACAGTGGCTCCCCGCACTTCCTCTCCCGCCAGCCTGGACAGAAGAGGCAGTTGGGAGCCGGTTGGAAGGAGAGTCCCACAGGGCCAAGGTGGCCCAAGTCCAGTTCAGCTCAACAAGCACCTACTGAGCACCCGCTGTGTACCTAAGAGGGCAGAGCACTGGCGTAGGGCTTGAAGAAGGTGGGGAGTCCAGATGGGCTCAGAGGCCCCATCTGTCCCTTCCCCCCTCTCCTGGCCCCTTCTGTCATCCGCTTCTTCCCGGCTGGCATAGCTTTTCCTCTATTTGGATCACAGAAAGCTAGGCCAAAATATATTTGCTGGGGGTGGGGGGTCACTGAAGGCAAAGACCCTCCCCCATCGCTGCCTTGCTGGGGCTTCTCCCTTCTTTCTGTCGTCAGGTTCCCCAGTGACCCCAAAGCGCTTGCTTGCAAAAGTTTGTTCTCTGGACTTTGTGTTTTCCCCCATCTGCTCTACCCTCCTAGCGCCTGCTGGCTCTGGCCCCAGCGCCAGCCCCTGTCTGTCCCTGCAAACACAAGTCAGCTGTGTGTGCAGACAAAGCCGAGTCACAGCGGGGGCTGGGCCCGCAGAAGGGACATTTCCAGGGAACTCTGGGGGTGGTGGCTGGGAGGGCAGAGGCGACTGTCTGATTAGCAGGGACTCAGCGTCACAGTCTAGGGCAAAGAAGGCGCAGGGGCCTTGGCTGGGCCCCAGGGGCCAGTGGCTGTGGGTGGTGACCAGGGGAGGCAGCCAGGCTGGAAGAAATCTGCTGTTTGAGAAGTGAAGGAAGCGGGCTGGAGAGGAGAGATAACAGCGTGTTCTCTGTGTGTCTGTGTGCGTCTGTGTCTGCCGGCGAGGGTGGCTGGAGCCGGGCGGTCTGAGGCCATATCTAGTGAGATTTTTGTTCTGGGTTGTGAAAGTGACCCAGGGAGCCAGCAGCAGGGTTCAGGGCCTGGGAGAGAAGACACGTGGCCCTGCCCTCTCCTCCCCCTGTCCTGTGCTGGTCCCCTCCCTTCCTGCTTGGTCAAAGCGTAGAAGGGGGGAGCACTCAGTGCAGCAGAGATGATAAAGCGGCCTGGGTTTCGGCCTTCATTGTGCCACCTCTTTGACATATGAACTTGCATACTTCCCCTAATATCTCTGGCTGTCTCAGTGTTGTTGGCTGTAAAATGGGGATTATTTATATCTTCCTTGCATAACCCACAAGGTGATTGGAAAGATCTTATAAAATAAGGGCCTGAAAATAGTTTGTAAACTGTAGAGTCCTGCATAAATGTAGAAAATTATAGTGATTCAAACAGTTCAGTCTCTGCTGAGCTGCTGCATAAAAACCTGGTTTAGAGGACCCGGCCATAGGCGTGGGGAGGAGGTAAAGGCAGGGCAAGACCTGGGGCTATAGCAGGCTTCGGGGGTTGTAACTAGTCCCAGAGCCGAAAGAGACTCTCCCTGGTGGAAGTGCTTTGTCCCTGCCTCGCTGCCTCAAGGGGAAGGTGCTGTGGCTCGGCCATGGACATCTCCAGGGAGACGAAGGAAGCTGCGCAGAGCCCCTCGCCCATAGGCGCCCTTGACCGGCCGGGAAGGTGAAGTCCAGCTGATCGCAGAGATGAAGGTACCACCTCGCTTTCCTCTCCAAAGCCTCTACTATCTGAGGAAGCCAGGCCACCCTGGTCCCCTCCCCCACCCCACCTGACGTGGAAATCAGCCATCTGATGTGGAAACTCAGGAAGGAGGTGGCAGGGATGACAGGACTGTGAGGCTGAGAGGACTTGAGCTATTTAAAGAGTCTAACTCACAGGAGGCGTGGGTACCACCCACCCCCTCGACCCTCGTAGCGCTCAGCTTGCCCTTCCCTGGCCAGGATCCGTAACCCTCATGGTACCGGCAGGGCCGTGGCTCGGAGGCTGGAGCTCGGAAAGCCGCAGGCTGACAGGTCCTGGGACTGGTACCAAAGGGCGGCTCCACCTGGCCTCTGCTTGAGTCCCTTCTTCCTAGTGTGCAGGTAGAGTTGGGGCGCCCCAGAGGGGCTGGGGCCACATGTAGTACTTACAGGAGGGTTGCCCTGTGCCTTCACCCCCCTCAGACTCAAAGAGACCCTTCCCCTGCCCGAGGAGATGCGCACAAGAGCACCTGGAAGGGGACTGTGTTAGACACAGAATGCCACACAGGACCAACTGAGAGCTTTAATGGAGGGCTTCTCCGGTGCCAGGGCTCAGACCAAACCGGGCTCATGGTGAGCTTGTGTGGAGAGTGGCTCAAACACTTGGTGCCTGCAACCCTTTCTGGGAAAGGCTGGCCTTACCCTGAGATTGCATTCGTCCCCCCCCCCCCGTCTTGGCATTAAATTGTCTTTTCTTTTATGAAATTATGTATGACACTTTAAAAAAAAAAGACATTCTTAACAGAATAAAACATTGGCAACTCTCAAAGTTTACTAGGTCCAGAAATCCTGGAACCTGACTCTGGTTGCCAGAACAACATGGTTTCTCCAGCACCTGGCTATCCTGGGCACTTAGGAAAGCAGGACTAGAGGGACAGGCAATAGAAGGGTGCAGCCAGGACAGCTAGACCCCCATCAGAGCTTTGCCACCAGGATTTCTGTGCCATCCTAGCCAACTTTGCTGTGCTCTCGCCTGGAGAGGTCTCCAGTGTGGCTCAGAATCCAGCGTCACTGCTGCCTGCTCCTGCCATCCTTACAGACTGCAGAGTTACCACCTGTGCCGATCACCTGGCCCCACCCCACCCCCACCCTCTCAGTGTCACACTGCTCCATGGCTGTGCTGGCGAGCGGCTTCTCTATCAGCCTGCCTCTGCTATCTGGCCTTTGGAGCATAATAACTGGATGGAGGACATAGATGGACAAACCAGTCTGCTAGGTGCTGTTCCCGAGGTACACAGACCACTCCGGAGGATCCAGAGGGGAAAGAACTGTTTGAAGATGGCTCTTAGAGAAGGGGCCATGAGACACAAAGTGGAACAGGGAGGAAAGACTCAGAAGAGCGTGCTCCATGCCAAACAGAGTTGTGTGAGCAAAAGCAAGAAACAGGACAGATCTGTGTCAGAAAAAGTGATTCCTCCTGAATGAAGTGTATATTTGGGGGTGGAGGTGGACTGAAGAATGGAGAGGGGGTCTGGAAGCAGACCCTTTGTGCACCAAGGAGTGGGACCCCTACCCATAGATCTCTGGGGCATCAGCAAGGGTTTATAAGGAGCTAGGCCAGATGACACTTGCCTGTAATCCCAGCACGCTGGGAAACTGAGGCAGGAGGATCACAAGTTCAGGCCCAGAGTGGGCAACTAGTTACTTAGCCAGACCCAGAATTAAAATAAAAAATTTTAAAATGGGCTGAAGATGTAGCTCAGTGTGAAGACTTTGGGGTTTCATCTCCAGGACTGCACAGAGAGAGAGAGAGAGCAATCGCAAGGGAAGAGGTGTTTTCCTCTAACACATTTTCTGCTGTCCTTCTGCAACAGGGTGGAGGAAGGTTGGACAGGGCTGCTGTGAGGAGCAGGCATGGGCGCATCCCCCTATGGGAGCCAGGGCAGGCGTGAAGAGCCTCACCTCAGGCAGCGCCCTGACGGCCAGACACAGGGCAGAGTGAGCATGTGGTGTGTGCGTGGACGTGGATGTGGCCATGGGAATAGCCTCACATACTGGCTCAGGGCTGCCTGCTCTCACCATACTCTCTTGGGAAGGGCCCCTCCCAGCCAGGGTCCTCCCACCGTCCCACCGTCCCACCCTGGCCCCATTGTTCCTGAAAAACACACACCAAAGGGACTCAGGTCTTTGCTATATTGTGACAACACCCAGCCTCTACTCGGGACAGTCTTACCTTCATTTCTTCCTTCCAGAGGAAATAAAATATGGTGATTTCTCTTCTTTTCTCTATTTCTACTTCCCTTGGTCCTTCCTTCATTCTCTCTTCTTTCCTTCCTGCTTTTCATGAAACAAGAAAAGAAGGAGTCACATAAATGGATGAGTGATGTTTCTGATTCTTGAAACCTTCAAATATAAAGTCAGCTATAGTTGCTCTAAGTGACTAGAAAGTTAGAAAAATAACTTGCAGAAAAGAAACGAGGCTTGCAATGCCCTGACCCAAGTAGCCTAGACAGACTCCATGCATCAGGAAGCCCCCACCCCTGCTCCCCGCCCTCCTGAGGCCCTCAAGTTGAGGCAGCACTTTAATCTTGCACCATCAACCCACATGATTGCTACAGAAACCTGCTCAGCTGAGGGCAGCTCACCTTTCCCTTCCAAACGACCAGAGGAACCCAGTGCAACCACAAGGTTGTCTAGGAGAGCAATGGGCTTTGGAAGCTTATGTAGAGGCCGCAAGGGAAGAAATTTGGGGATTCTAGAATAGTTCTGACCTCCGGACCTCAATACCTAACCCTCATCAAATTCAGACTGTGTCGTGGCTGCACCTCATAGGCTCTGGAGGTTTCAAGTGCTCAGACCACACCCTGGGCAATTGGGTGGCAGTGGAGGCATCAGCGGTGTCCAGAGCTTCCCAGGTAACTGATGCACAGCTGAGAAGCCCACCCCCACGTTGGACTCAGGACTTGGGCACAGGTCCATCCCCACAGCAGCCCCCCAGTCCTGGGAATGAGGAAGCTGAGGCTGCAGAGTTGGTTGACTCCCTGAAAACCTGGAGCTTGTCTTTCCTCCCCAAGCCCACCGCCCTTCTGCCTTTGCAGGGTGGAGGCACCAACGCACTGTGAGACTGTGACAGCAAGTGGCTGATGCAGGGCAGAGAAGTCATGGGAGAAAAAGGGTGTCGCTAGAAGAGGGGTCTCTCTCTCTCTCAAAGCCTTTTCCCAGGACAGCTTGAGTCCCCATCCCGGGAGGAGGACCATTTAGCTTTTGCACACCCGAGGCCTACTGAACTGATCCGTGTAGGAGCCAAGGCCCATTAGGAACACTGTAACCTGGACTCAGAAGCCACCTCCCTGCATGAGCTTGAGTCCCAGCTCCACTGCTTACAAGGTACATAAGCTTGGCCTACCGACCTGTTTTTTCCGTATTCCAGTTTCCTCATCTGCATGGCGGACAATGACAGAGTTGACAAGAGGGTACATGTAAGGGTTGAAAACAGTGCCTGGAACAGAGTAAACACTCAGTAAATCCCACTCACTTTAATAATCACTACTGTCATCGTACAATTGAGTGGGCACCAAAAAGGTGTGTTCCTGAATCAGTGAGAGGTGACCATCTCAGTCAATGTTTGCCCCTGACACTACCTGTTCTCTGCTAGGAGAAAAACTCCTGGGGCCCAAAGTCCTCACCTGTAGTTCTGAAGGAAGAGGAAGGAACCAGATTCCTCTTGTCATCCCTCCTTAGTCACACCATAGCCTGGCCCAGTGGTCCCACCATAGTCATTGCTATGCCTTCCCAGCACTGTCAGCCTGATTCTCGGGGCAATAAGTGGGTGGGATGACCCCTGAGTCCCTTGGCCCCAGCACAACAGTAAATCTCCCCTCCCTCACCCTGTCATTCAGCCTGAGCCCTGCTGGGGACCACAGTCTGTCCATATGGTTCACCCTGCAGCCTAGGAGGGGCCTTGGGGCGGGGACTTTGTTTGGGGCTTCCAAACCATTGATTAAGTCAGGGGTGGGGCCACGGTCTGAGCAACAGCAGTGCCTTTCATGGGCTCTCTGAGAGCAGCTGTACAAGGCACAGGCAGAAGGCAGATCCAAGGCCACCCTTCCTTACTGTCTGAGGGACAACACTGGAGGGTCCATCAAGAATGACAGAGGTGTCAGGCGTGGTGGCTCACGCTTGTAATACCAGCACTAGGGAGGCAGAGACAGGAGGATTGCTGAGTTCGAGGCTTGCCTGGACTACATAGTGAGCTCAGAGCCAGCCTGAACTACAAAGCGAGACCCTGTCTCAAAAAAAAAAAAACGACAGAGCAAGGTGCCGGCTGTGGTGGCTCACGCCTGTAATCCCAACACTCAGGAGGCAGAGGCAGGAGGATTGCTGAGTTCGAGGCTTACCTGGGCTACATAGTGAGCTCAGGGCCAGCCTGAACTACAAAGTGAGACCCTGTCTCAAAAAAAAAAAAAAGGCCATCTTCATTTCCAGATTAAGAAAGAAAGAGAGGGGAAGAAGGGGAGGAGGAGAGAGGGAGCCAGAAAAGAAGGGAGAAGGAAGGAGGGAGAGTGAGAAAGAGAAGAAGGGGACCCACTTGTCAAAAAAGAGCAAGTACCAGGCGCTTTCCTCACATAGCTCTACCTACAGGCCAAGTTTAGGCTCAGGACTGTGTGGAGCCCTAGCCCCACCTCTTCTGGGGCCTTAAATACTGCTGCCCCCAGACCAAGAACTGCAGCAAGGCCAAGACAAACTCCAGCTCGGTCTCCTGGGTCTCCCTTCTGGCTCTTACTTGGAAGGAGGAAGGGGCAGGGTGTACAGTGTGTGTGTGTGTGTGTGTGTGTGTGTGTGTGTGTGTGTGTGTGTGTGTGTGTGTGTGTGT
>PVIC010006423.1:5786-54421 GCA_004025085.1 Thryonomys swinderianus
GCTGTTCTTCTCTAATACAATCTCTGCCTGATTTACTGACTATGCATCAATGATAAAGGATACTGTTTTAGTGATTAAATAAAATAAAATGACAAAGAGAAGTAACTTCTCAAGAATAGGGAAGTATTCTAAGAGACAAAGACTTGTGCCTTGAGAGCCTGGGCCAGTCTTTAGCATAAGATAGGAAACTTGCTGATCATCTAGGGAGAAGTTTTAGGAGCAGAGAGAGCACATTCCGGAAATATTTGAGTACTGTCTGCCAGACAAAGTTATCTTTGTTTTTTGAGTTCCTGTAGATTTAGATTCTAATCATGCTAAACCTATATGTTAACCACTAACTACATTGTCAATTGTAAGCCTTGCACATAAGCACCGAAGCTAGAAATATTATAAAAGAGCACTGAAGAATAAACTCAGGGCCTGCTCAGTACTGAGAGATCCTCCCGAGCCCATTTTCCTGTCTTCTTTTCTTTTCTTAATCCGCGCCCCTTGACTTCATGACCCCGCTGTTTTGTCCGGCTGGCTCCGGCACTGTATCTGATTAAAAGGTTACTGTAAACTGTATTTTATTGTTTTAGGAAAGAAGAAATAGAAGTACCAGGAAGCAGGTGTTTTAGGGATGAAGAATATTTTACCAGAAAGTTTTAAAAAATGTTTCCTGTAGAATCACTTGCCTCGTTAAGAAGCTATTTTGTTAATTTCATAATTTAAAAAATTTGACTTTTAGAAATAGCAAATGATTTATTGGTACACTTTAGGTATACCATAATGATAACCTTCATCATAAGGAATTTGCACCTGTTGTTTAAAACTATAGTTTTTTGACTTAGAAATTTCTCTTTGATTTTAAACAAAGATATATTGTTCTATTATAAAGGCATACTGCTCTAGTCATTCAATAAGCCCATTATGCACTTTTACCATCTCATCTTCTTGTACTTTTCTTGTAGTATTAACATTATTGTTTTGAATGTCATTATTGTCATGGTCACCATGATTCAGAACTATTTTGTGTATCTCAACATCAGTCAATGAATAAACTGGAGGCTCATTTTTTTTAAACATAATTCAGTATTAGTTTCCATTAACTTCTGTGCATTACTTTCTACAAAGAATTTCAGCATTTTATTCTTCCCTTTCTTCAGGTCATTCTAACCATACTAAGAGGTTTCACACATACAACACTTTGTAGTTTCTTCAGCAGCTTAACATTCTGTGGCACAGATTAACATGAATATTCCTTCTTTTTCCTTCCCTGTTACCTGTAGAGGTTTTTGCAGTTCCTTTTGGCATTTTCAACAATATCCTTATACCACAAAGAGCAAGCAAAATAACACAGTAAATAATGGAATGCAAGTTTGGGAACATTATGTGGAACCTTCCCTTGGCATATCTGGTCTATGTAGAGATTTCATTACACCTTGTGGGTATGCTTGTGGGATTGGGAGAATCTACACATGCATAAGAAGGAGATAATACAGCTGAAGTTTTCTGTGGTTATTTTTTTTTCCCTTGGTGATGCTGAATGTACTGTGTTGTGTGCCCAAGTACTGATTCTGACCCATTATAGCTTGAGGTTGAAATTTTCTAATTGTGATATCATGCTAATACTCAGAAAGGTTCAGTTTTTACAGCATTTGAACCTTGTTTTTTAATTAGGGATGTTCAACCTTCATTATTTTTCTAGAATCTGAATGAATATACTATATAAAATCTTAAAAATATTAGTTTCTATTCTCTAGATTAAAAGTGGTTGGTAGTAATTTACTCTCTTTCTTGACTACCAATGAGAAGAGTACATTAACTGTATACTCTCCTGAGGCCACCCTGATAAATCACCAGGGTCACTACTGCTGCACAATGAGGGGAAGAGGCTTACTCAATATTACTTAGGTAGCAGGTAACATAAAAGAACAGTATTACTGCACTGTAGAAACACTAAAATTAGTATTTTCCACCACAGACTTAGGTAAGATGTTTTGTAAATGTTTCCTTTTCCAAATTCAAAGTATTATTTTATAAATACTCAAAGATTTGAGACATATAAAATGCATGAGCTGCATGAAAAGAGGCAAGAAATGTAGATCTTAAAATCTAGGGCCTGACAGCTGCAAAATGCCACAATTTTACACAGAAGTGAAGAAGCTGTTATGACAGAGCACCACTGACCAAAAAGTGGATTTGAAAACAAAACGAGCCAGTTGTTCATTGAAAAGATGCCTTTTCATAAGGGATATTGTACTCATATCACAGTTCAAGTAACAAGATAGCAGCAAAGTCATTAAATGATTCAATGAATATTGCCAAGTTACTATTTAGAAGGTTACTTAATGGGTATAAAATTAAAAAAAGAGAGCAAGTGCGATTATTTTATGAAGTAATTTATCTGAATAATGATAGAGATAAACTGCTCATATCACAGAACAGAATATCTCCCTCTGATGTCTTTTTGTCACAAATGGACAGTCACAAACTTGTATTTTTAAGGTTTCTTTTCTTTCAATTTTTTCTTATGCTTAAACTGTGCTACAGATTCCAATCTTCAAATATTATATGTTTCTTTCTTACAACAGAATGGTTATAACTAATATGCTAGGATTCTTTTGTAGATTTCCTAAAAATATTCTTAATTGATATGATCAGGAGATGTTTTCATTTCTCTTAGTTTTTATAAGTTATAGAATTTTAATTACTATTTAAATGAAATATTTACTACAGGAGATGAAAATGAATCCAGTTATACATACCACATGAAGAATTTTATTCTCTGTTTCATATACTGTACAGTCCTGAAAAAAAGAAACACATATTTTAGGTTCAAAAACTCAACCATTCTTTTTAAAATATTTCCTTAAGAATCATATGACACTTAGAAAAAAAACAATATTTCCAGTAAATATACCAATAGGAATGGGAAAAATTGTAAAGATATCTACCCAATATTAATAGTAGTTAGTTTGGAAGATCAATTACTGAAAATAGCATTATTTTTACTTAAGTATACTTTCTAATTTTGCCAACTTTAAATACACATAATAAAATACATTTATAGTAAGTATACTTTTATTGAAGTTGCAATTAAAAACTATCAACAATGAAAAGCTCAGGTGCTGACCAATTCACTGCTGAATTCTACAAGAAACTGAGAGAAGATGTAATACCATTACTCAAACTTTTTAGTGAAATTGAAAAGGAAGTGATACTCCCAAAGTCATTCTGGGAAGCAACAATTACCTTAATACTAATACCAGAGAAGGATCCAACTAGAAAAGAGAACCTAGGCCAATCTTTTTAACAAACATGAATACAAAATTTCTCAAGAAGATAGTTGTGAATAGAATGTTCTAAATCATTAAGATTGTATACATTACCAGATAGTTTCATTCTAAGTATGCAGGGATGTTTCAACATACCCAATCAATTAATCTTATGTACCATATTCATAAGGACAAAAACCATATGATCTTCTCAATAGATGCAGAAAAATCATTTGACAAACTGCAACACCCATTCATAATTTTAAAAAATCATACAGAAAATTGGAACAGATGTTCTTTATCTCAATCTGATAAAAACCATGCATGACAACTCAATAGCCAACATGATATGAAATGGTCAAATACTGAAATCTTTCATTCTAAAGTCAGGAACAAGACAAGGATGTCCAGTGTTACCACTCCTATTCAATATAGTTCTGGAAACATTTGCCAGCGCAATTAGACAAGAGAAAGAAATGAAAGGAATAAGGACAGAAGAAGTTAAAATAGCATTATTTGCAGATGACATGAAACTCTACATAGAAGACCCCGAAACTTCTACCAAAAGACTTCTAGATTTAATAACCAAATTCAGTAGTACAGCTAGATACAAAGTTAACACTCAGCAGTATTCCTGTAAACAAATAACAATGTTACTGAGGGAGAAATTAGGGAAACCATACCTTTCATCACTAGGCATCAAAAAAGAAAAAAATTCTTAGGAATCAATCTAATGCAATTAGCAAAAAACTTTTAAGACCTTATATTAAAAACTACAGTACTCTATACAGGGGTGGAAGAGGTTATCAGAAAATGGAATGCTAATCTTTTTCTTGAGTAGGAAGAACCAACATAGTGAAAATGGCCATACTTCCAAAATTGTTATACAGAATGTAATCCTGATCACTCACTCGCAGAACTGTAGACCTCACAGAACTAGAGAAAACAATCTAAAATTCATTTAGAACCAGAAGAGACTTAGAATAGCAATTGTAATTCTGGGTAACAAAGGCAAGGAAGGGGCACCACAATCCCCACCTTGAAATTACAGTACAAAGGTACCAAGATAAAACAGCATAGTATTGGCAAGAAAAGACAGATGGACAGACAGACAGACATTAGGACTAATGGAACAGATTAGAAAATGCGCAATAACTCCAAATATACTCAGCCAACTTATTTTTGACAAAAGGTCCGAACACCTTTGCTGGAGGAAAGACAGCCTCTTTAACAAATGGTGCTGGAGAAATGGGCTTTGCACATGCCAAAGACTAAACACTGGCTCATTTCTCTCATTATGGACTAAACTCCAATTGAAATAGATCAAATATATAAATATTAAAATAGAAATACTAAAAATGCTAGAAGATAGAATAGGTGGAACTCTTAAAGATATAGGCATCTGCAAAGACTTTAGGAACAAAACCCCAACTCTACAGGAAACATTACAAAGAATCAACAACTGGGATCTCATCTTATTAAAAAGCTTGTACACAGCAAAAGAAAGCACCAGAGTGAAGAGATGATTCACAAGGTGAGCTTTCTGTTCCTCAAAGGTCTACATTCTCCAATAAAGAACTTTAAAAAAATAAGAGTTCCCAATATTAAGTGATCATGTTATGATGTGTATATACAATGTACCAATAAAGACAAAAATTAAAAAAAAGAGTTCCTAAATTCAAAGACCCAATCCAAAAATGTAACAGTTATATGATGCAAACACATCAAATGTCCATCAATGGATGAATGCATAAAGCAGATGCATTCTTTTTTAATAATATAAATGGAGTGCTACTCTGCCATAAAGAAGGATAAATTTGAGACATTTAAAAGTAATTGGATGCACACTGAGACCACCATTCTCTTAAGTGAAATAAATCAGACAAATGTTTAAACATCACACTGTTTCTCTGGTATGAGAAACTAAAAGGATAAATAAGGGCTAAAATGTAAAACAGATATTAGGAACTAGGAAGACAATGGTCAAATAGGAAGGGAACTAGAGATGGTCAAGAAGGGAAGGAAGGAAGGAAAAAGAAAAAAGAAAATAGAAATAAAAAATGGAAATGAAGCTTTTTGTAAGTGGAAGGGAGAGGGGATTGGAGAAAAAGAAAAATCAAGTTAATTTATGTACAGATACAAATTCCATATGATGAATATAATCATTACATATATCTAAAGTGTACTAATAAAATTATTTTAAAAAGCAATAAAAAACAAAGAATAGTGCCAAAAATATTATAACCATTTTCTATCTAAACTTTTATTGTGACATATTATTTAAATATACATTTCAACCACTAATAGATTAGAATATTAAGTGATCATTAATATTTAAGTAACTACATCAAGATCTCATAGTTTTATATTTTCAACAATTTCAAGTTAAGTGCATATTACATAAATTAATACATTCTAATGTAAATACCAAGTTTATAGCTATCACTTAAATTAGACCCCTAAAATTACAATAAAAAATTCACTTTAAACCTGCAATTACTTAATATGAATTAGCATCAGCCTAATAAAGTGGTCTTTGTTTAGTAAGTTACTATCTTTGTGGTTCAGTTTCTTGAATAAATTTATAAAATGGACATAATATACTTTACTAGTGACCTAATAAGAATACTGTAGGACCTAAGCGAGAAAAGCAGATAAATTGCCCAGGAAAGAAAATGAGACATGAGAAGTGATGAATATATTTTAAACTGTATGTTATGGTTGCTCTGTATTAGTTTAATTTTTTAAAATTAAATTTACCTCAAAATACTAAATTAAGTATTAGCACATTTTGAAAGAAAATCCATATTTTTCAAAGTATTGCAATTTTAAGGGGTGATAGTCCATTTCATTTCTCTCCCTAAATTTAAACACAAAGTCTTAGCTTTTAAATAACAATAATAATACTTTCCTGTAACACCATGTCAGAGGTGAAGTATATATTCAGATCAGAAATACAGTTGTTTTGGAGCAGGGGCACAGTTTTGCAGTACAACTCAGGTCTGAATCATCCCAGATATAACTCTTGCCTTTCTGACCATGTTCACATGCCAAAGGATAAGTCTTCCACACACAGAGCCACATCTGTGTCTGTATGTGTGTATTCAACATCACCTCAATGACTAATTGTGAGTTATGTATACAGAGGAGCCCAGGTGAAGATAAAACATTTGTTTTCGGGAGGTGCACTTACATGTACTTCTGAATTTGGAAGCATCCAGTATTACAAAAATTAATTTCCAACACAACTGCATTGGGAATAGAGGGCCTGTGAAAAGCTGGAAAGTTGCCCAGATTTTCCGTGCTGTTTCTGCAGCTTGCTTTAGCTGCAATGGATGCAACTTTTCATTATTTTCCTACCTTCTCAGAATTAAAAGATATAATTAAATGTTCACAAGAGATTTAATTCCTTATTCAAACTTCAAAGGAATTCTCAAGGAAAAATGATCTAAATGTATATCCTACTGAAGGTATAATAATTATATAGAAAGTAATGAGTTCAAGTCAAAATATAATTAACTTGCATATCTCCAGTGTGATATAAAAAGAATTGTTAAAATAATCTTATACTGTTTTCAGTAATCATTTTGTTTGTTGATAGCAACACTACTGTTCTGCTGAATCTGTTGTGTATGCTCTATAATATCAAACAGCAGAACAATTATATGATTGTTATTCTATCACTCCTGGTGTCATTGAGAAACATTTTATTATGGGGAGAGCAGATACATATGTATTGCTGAAATAAAATGAAACCATAGACACTACTGATGTATTGTGTATGTGTATACATATATATGGACATATTTCTTAGCTCAGCCCACTGAAATAGCATGGGAACAATGACCAACTAGTAATAATAAACATGCCACAGTTTGTGGCGTTGAAACATAATTTCCTGGGCTTTTGTGGAAAATGGATGATACCAGATATGGAATAGGAAATGTATAAGATGAGCTTGGATTATATTGTGATACAAGATACCAAAGATCAATAGAATTGTGTCAGTTAGACTCAGGAGTTAACATGAAGACATTACCACTAGATTAAAATGGAACAATTTGAGCAATGAATGGAAGGAAGGATAGCCAGTATTGTGAAATATAGCCGGGGATGGTGGCTCACGCCTGTAATCCTAGTATTCGGGAGGCAGAAGCAGGAGGATTGTCCTGAGTTTGAGACTAGCCTGGGCTATGTAGTGAATTTAAGGCCAGTTGGAACTACAAAGTGAGACTTTGTCTCAAAAACTTAAAAAAAAGTGAAATATTAGGTAAATCAGTAAGTCTGATACAATATTAATATTAAAATTAAAACAGTCATATATTGGAAATATGCTTAATAATACTCTAATGACATTAAATATATTGAACTGGACAATATCTAATAGACATTCCTCTTGACCCAACAAATAAAAATCAACCCACTAGGGATACAAAGATTAATACAACATGGCTGCTAACTTAGAGAATGTAGTTTAAGGTGATAGGCATTCACATAAATATGTTGAAATGCATCAAAATCTAAGATTTGTATGCAATTTTAAGGTTTAATACATTTAGAAGCATAAGTGTCACAAATTATGCAAATATATATATATGAAAAGCCAATCATTTATATCTTCAAATATTCATATATTTCTTGTTAAAATTCAATATGATTATTGAGCTATACATTGCTTTATGTTTCAAATTGTATAAAACTTTCCTCAGCTACAACACAGGGGATGAAAAGATAATCCTCCTAGATTTAATATCCAAAAAATGAAGTACTGATACATATTCTACAATTTTGACATGACTCCACAAGACAAAGTCTCAAGGAGACAAATTAAGTGATCTGACCTATTTTTATACCAGTTTGAAAAACCACGATACACAAATTTTGACATTAAACAATTATTTAAAATAAAGCTAAATTGGAAAAGTTTAAATAATTAAATTTGTAAATATTTTGTAATGCACTTTAACATATGAAATTATTAAAGTTTAGATTTTCACTAAGACTTTTGAGATACCTTGGGGAACTAGGGAGAAGTAAGGGGAGAGCAAAAAAGAGGAAGAAAAAATTTGAAGGTAAAAAGGGAAAAAAACAGAAAGCTTATGTATATCAGGATGGAGGGATTGAAAGGAGAGGAAGGGAATGGGAAAAAAAAATAAGAATCGAGATATATCATGTACAGGTACAAATTCTCAATGATGACTGTAATCATAATGTATGCCTAAAATATATTCCTAAGATAAACTGAATTTAAAAAATTAGTAGTGGGCTGCAAGAACAGAAGAAGAAGCAATCAGTTCTGCCTAAAATAATAATAATAAAAAAACTGGCTTTCAATTTGGTGTTGGAAATAATATGCAGGTAGGGAAAATATAAGATAAAGGCATCATTGCAAAAGAAATATATCAAACACAATTAAGCTACTGCTGTAATTTTCAGATTTCATTTCTCTACAAAAGAATGTAACAGAATAACTTGGAAAGATGACTACAATGTTGGGACTCAGGTTTCACTCCCAAAACATAAATTCAACGTGGGGGCCTCTGAGATGATTTTGATTGGTGATATATTGAAAAACACTTTTTCTGTATTACACAAGTACCATACAATGCAGGAATACTAAATAAAAAGTGATCAAACATAAAATTCATAGTCAGTAAACTGATTTCAAACATCTTCTAGGTCACTCTGTTCTCAGTTTCTTGGACCTATGTGCTTAAAGACTGGGAGTGCAGCTCAGGGGTAGAGCACTTGCCCAGCCAGCAAGAAACTCTGGATTAGATTCTCCAAGTGCATGTGACCGCATGTGTGCACGCACATGTGCACACACAAAAACAAGTATCGAAATACTATGTGCTTCAGTACACAGCTTTCCAATTTTTAACTTTTTTCTTGAAATAAATTTATTTAATAGTTTACTACTTTGAATAACTGCTTTTACTTGTATCTCTACCTTCTTTTAGCAAGATCAGCTTGTTCATTATTAAAAGCTATAGGCTTTCACAAAGGATAAGGACACAGCATATTAAAAACCAAATAAAATACCAACAATACAAACAGTGCATATTACCCTGCTACTTCACATTAGTGAGAGAATAGACTAATGACTAGATTCTATTTTGTTAAGCAATAATTTTATGGAATTCATTTTATCATGCTAAATATTTAAACAGTCCTAAGTACTTTGGGACATTCATTTTATTAATAAGTTATTTTACTTGCATCAAAATGTGATTTTAAAATATTTACTTCTTGACTGTTGGTTTTAACAACACTTGGGGCCAAGTCTTTTTCCAGGAGATCATACCTCAAATTCTAAAAAGAATATAGCACTGCATATGGAGAGCTCCACACTTTACAAACCATGCTATGGAAAGGTATATCTCTGAAATTCTAGTTATTTTTAGGTTCAGACTAAATTTAGATTTTCATGTTTGGATTTAGAACTACAGTACTATAAAAATCTTCAGTAGCTCAGGCTGTTTTCTACTGTACCTGTAAAATAAAATTTTACATTTTTCTGGACTGCTTCTATAAACCATATGATGCACATTTAAATGACCAAATCCTAATGTGAACATATTTATACCAAGAGAACTGCTTCTTCAATCGCAATCAGTTTTCTTCTTTATAAATGTACATGCACAGAAACCTCATCCCACAGATGAGCTATATACCCACACATATCATAATCCGTTATGGTTTTTGTGAAACAGTGATATAACTGCTATACTGAGCAGAATACATAGAATGAATTCTATTCCTATTTGTTACCATTAATATCTCACACTTAGTTAACAATTTCTAAGCATCTGGGGGTCACACTTATGAAAAGTAGTACATCTGTTTAACTGGGTATTATGATAAAACAGTACTAGGTTATTAACATTAAATAGATAGCTGAGCTAGTGAAGGGAAACTGTGGATCTTTTAGTGTTATACATGCTTGTACTTTCTGTGACTTTCTAAGTATAAATGCTGTGAACTTTCATCTGTTTCACTTAAAAGTACTTAGCAGCAAGATTTTAAATGAGCCAAAAACTTGACAGTAGTTTGAACATCTTCACATTAAACACCTTGACATGTTATATTAAGATGTCCACCCAGGAATGCCTGTAAACCCAGCATTCTAGGAGGACAAAGCAGGAGAGGCACAAGATCATTCCCAGCCTGGGCAATTTAACAACTCATCAAGATCTTGTATCAAAATTTAAAAAGGGCTAGCTGGGCGTGGTGGCTCACATCTGTAATCCCAGCACTCGGGAGGCAGAGACAGGAGGATTGCTGAGTTCGAGGCTTGCCTGGGCTACATAGTGAGCTCAGGGCCAGCCTAAACTACAAAGCAAGACTCTGTCTCAAAAAAAAAAAATTAAGGGCTAGAGATGCAGCTCAGTGTGAAGGGCTTGGGTTCAGTCTCTAGTATTGACCACTACCATCAACAACAAAAAGGCAAAATACTTTTATATACCTAAGTGATTAATCCAAACAATTAGTGTTATAATTTTTCTTTTTTCATCACTTTTCATTTGTGCATGAAGCAATTTAGCATAACAAAATATTAAAATATTTTCTGGCACCTTCTAAATATATTGTCAGACACAACAGGTCAGTAGTGGTGAACCTATGGCATGCATGCTATTTGTTATCAATGAAAGCTTGCAAATGTCACCCCCACTGCTATATGGTAACCGGGGATAAATTAAATCTGATCCTTGGCCACTATGTTTTCATTATTTAGTGGGACAGAACACATTAAAATAATAATATCAGGTAGATAAAATGACAAATAATGCCATATAAAGAAGATATATTCTGATGTGATGATTCTTAAATAAATATCTAAAAGATTTTCATATTTTGGTTGGCCTTAAATGTCTTTCAAATGTGGAAATTGGGGACTCAAGGCAAAAGAATATTTCAGTTTATAGGAATACACTAAATAAATCCAAAATCAATAAGGAGTATGGAGACTGGCCATGGTATAAGGTATTTGAGCAAAATAAGTGGGAAAGAAAGCAGACACCAAAATAGGGGGTTATATTAACCAGAACTACTAATGCTTAGATTGTAAGACATTTTGTTGTAAAGTGATTATTTTTTTTTATTTTTCAAACAGTCTAATATCTATTTCAAATCTCCTTTACCCAGGGTGGCAAAATCTAAACTAAATCAACTGATACTTTCTCTTGACAGTCCTCAGGGGAGGGTTGAAGGCTGGCTGTTTGCTTAATTCTTATAGTTGATGTTACACTGTAGTATGAGTTGTGAGTGTGTGAGGAAAGGAATATATAACGGAAATACTCCACAACTCCCATAAATGTCATTTGTTGCTTTATGGTCCCTAAGGTACAAGGGTAATTTTCATACCATGTCACGAACATGGGGATTTCGACAAAACTTCGTATCTTCGTAGACATACCAAATATGTATGACTTATCTCTAGAGAGGACTGGGGAATGTTAACTTTATTCTGATACACATGAGTATTTGTAGATGTATGAATGTGAGAAATATGTGCTCAAATCTATGTTTTATGAAAACCATGGAGAAGTAGGGAGAAAAATCAGTTGGAATACACATTCAATAGAAAATGTGATATTGAGTAAAACAATATGCAGTGGGGCCTTAAATTTAGCTCATGATGATATAAAGGCATAAGGGTAGGTAAATGAAATACAGGTAGTCCAGGTACGAAATTAGATGGCTGGTTTTACACTCCAGGAAACAATGGAGAGGGAAAATTTACAAATTCTTCCAGGGGGTGGAGCTTGGGTAAATGGATAGGTAGTTCATTAAAGATGGAAAAGAAAACTGAAACATTAAAATAATTAACTTTGGCATCTGAAATTAGAAGTGGCTGAGACAGAATATGCTATATAAAATTATATAGCAGGCAGCTAAAAAGTGAGTTGGAACTAAATTAGAGCCAGATTTTTGAGATATTTACATTGAAATAATGTTTAAGGTTATAAGAAAACAATAATGATAATCTCATCAGGGCAGGATATATGTATCATGAGAAGACAGCTGAAGATAGATTCCCAGACTGTTAGCAGCCAGACAGAATTAAAGTTAGTTACAAGACAAGGATTGAATGGAGAAACTGGTATTACAGAGACAGGAAAAGAGAGTCTCAGAAAAGAATAAGGATCAATAGTATTGACTTTAACTGAGAGATGGAGAAAATTGGCCTAAGAGATGCTTTAGAAACAAATTTAATATAACAATGATGATGAAACTAGTCGACAAGAAACACCATGGGTGAGATGTGCAAATAACAGTAAATTATATAAATTATCATTCCAAGAAATATATCAAGATAGAAAACAAGTATAAAAATAATTTTGTGGGGAGTCATATCAAAGTAATAGACAAAAATGAAAAGGAAAAGAAGTGCGAGGTAGTTTAGATTTATCACTAGATAAATATATTCAAAGAACTCAGTTAATGTACATATTAAAATGGAAAGCATGTCTAAGCAATGCTCTATATAACACAGTCATTATCATTAACTATTAGAGGAGCAAAAGAAAAATTTACTTTGAAAAGGAAAATAAATGCTCTACTTTTCTTACTAGTTTTAAGGGTTTTTTTTTGTTTGTTTGTTTTTGTTTTTTTTTTGAGACAGGGTCTCGCTTTGTAGTTCAGGCTGGCTCTGAGCTCACTATGTAGCCCAGGCAAGCTTCGAAATCAGCAATCCTCCTGTTTCTGCCTCCCCAGTGCTGGGATTACAGCCGTGAGCCACCACGCCCAGCACTGTGGTATGCGGTATTGATTGTTGGTGGGCGTGAGTCTCCATGCCCAGCATTGTATGTGGTTACCGGGGATCGAACTCAGGACCTTGCGCTTGCAAGGCAGGCGCCAGAACCACTGAGCTAACCTTCCAGCCCAGTTTTAAGTTATTTTGTAGTGTAAGCTTCCAACAACTTTTCCAGTATATTCTATTTTTAGTAACAAGCAAGAATAATCCTCACCCATTTAGTACTTATTCACATTCTGATTACTTTTACAGTTTTCTGCCTTACAACACAGCAGGGTGAGTACTGAAAGATGACAAAACTACTTCACCATGATGTGTTCTTTCATGCATACATATGGCCAAGTCCTACAATAGCACTAATAAAACTTTCAGGGATAACAGAAATGTTTTATATTTGTGCTGTTAGACAAAGTGACTATTGAGTGACTTAAATGTATTTAGTGCAAATAACAAATTAAATCTCCAATTTTACTTGATTTAGATTTGTATTTCAATGTACTGGTTTCTGTGTTAGGCAACACTGGAGGGCTACAGAAATATACTATGGCCTGTCTAATAGTTACAAAGTAGGAAGTCATTTAACACAAATTCCAGACATGTGACAGTGAAGAAAACACTATGCAGCTTAGTTTCCAGGTATTCACTAAGTGTATCTGTCATTATTCCTTCAATAAAGTGAAAGTTCCTGCCTATCATGACATCCACAGTACAATGAACCCATTTTCTCTGTAGGATAATAAATGGAAAAAAAGTCCATTTTACCTATCACATAGATTTGTAGGCAGAAAAGCAGGGCCAGCAAAAATGATTAGCAATGGGCAAAAGATAAAAGTCCAAACTAAATTTAGAATCATCAAAGACTAAAATCTGACTGCTCTGATTGTAAAGAATATTTGTGGTGAACAGCAGTTATTGGCATTCCCCTGGAATGCATTACCTAAACTCCATAATGGAGCTCTAATTTCATCCTTATATGTCACTGGAAAACAAGACAGATATACAATTATCCCCAAAGCATTTCCTTGGTATCCTCTTTTACCATTTTGATAAGTTCAACAACCACAAAATTATTAGTGCTCTTGCCATCACTGATTTGAGAAAGAAGATTTCTATCTATTGTAATTTTAAAATGAACAATTAATACAGGAGTGATTTATCATTTCCATTTGGTTTAAAATGATTAGAAGATAAAACAGAAAAGAACAATAAACAAAGAATAAGAAGAGAATGTGAGTATGCATGACCCTAGTGGCTACCTATCCCTATTACTCTTTTATAAAGACACAGAAACAGAGAAGTAAAGAATCTCTCAAGTAGGCAGTTAATTGGTGATAAAATTGTACATATTGTACTGCAATGTATAGTAAAACTATACATTACACCGTACCACAGAACATTCCATACACATTTTTCCCATTTTTACTTTTTATTAGTATAGGTTTACAGTACACAATGATTACATTCCTCGTGGGGAGTTGGTACCTGTACACAAAACATCTTAATTCTTTTTTCAGCTTCTTCCCCCATCTCTTGGTTCCCTTTCCTTCTAGAAAAGTTATAGCTATTTTCTGTCTTTTTTCTAAAAATTTTCCTGTGTATTTCTAGTTTGAATTTCTCATTGAATTAAAACAAAGCAATATTTAAGCTTATGTGTCTTATTTATTTCACTTCACACTATGGTCTCAGTGTACATTCATTTTCTTACAAGTGACTTAAGTTTATCTTTCTTAATGGCAGAGTACTTCTCTGTTGAGTTAAGTAGCACTTTTTCTTTGCCCATCCATCTATTGATGGACAGATGTAGCTATTAGAAATCGTGCTGCTATAAGCACAGGTTTATATGTATCACTGTAATATGATGTCTTTTGGAGGAGAATACCTGTGTTGAATGGAGTTTCAACTTTCAGGTTTCTGAGGAATCTCCATACAGATTTTTATAATGATTGTACAAGTTTACATTCGTAGCAACAATATGGGAGAATTATTTTTCCCTATAGCTTTGCCGGTATTTGTTATTTGATTTTTTTTTTCTTTTGAGACAGGGTCTCGCTTTGTAGTTCAGGCTGGCCCTGAGCTCACTATGGTGCCCAGGCAAGCCACCGCAAACTTAGCAATCCTGCTGTCTCTGCCTCCCGAGTGTTGATTTTTTGATGATAGCCATTCTTTCTGGAGTAAAATGTAATGTCAGTATTGTTTTAAGTTGCTTTCCTCTAATGAGAGATAATATTTGTCTAAGGAATAAGCTTAACATTTTTCTAGAGCAGATATAAATAAATACTAAATTTATTTCTTCTAATGATTCTAGTTTGTACCATGGTTAGTTGTATTCTATACTATGTGACAGACCTAATGAATTCGTTTTCTACCAGACAACTGTAATTAGCAGATAAAAAAATAATAGCTATGTTTAAACTTACCACACAGAGTTGCCTTCGGCATTATAATAGCAAATCTGCTTACATATCTATAAATATCAATATGAAAAAGTTTTACAAATTACAACACATGCAAATGATGTTATCATCACTCATAGACTAGATGGAGTAGATAAAATTAGATAATTCCTATGGTTCCTTTCAACTTTACAAAGACCTTGATTCCATTATTCTGTAGTTGGATGTCCTCATATCGAGATCTGCAATAATTCCATCTACTATATACAATAATGTACTCTACATAACATTTACAGATTATTACCATCTTTGAAATAGATTATCATTGCTATATTATATTAAGCAATATCATACATTAAGGAAGGATATTTTAAAAATATAATGTCTCTTACCTAACAACAACATAGTAGTGAACTATTCTATTTCTGAGATAACATTTTTTGAGTCCTGACTTCTTACCAATGTATTATGCCAAGTCACATATTATTTTGTTCAGTAGCATAGATAAAAATACACAAAGACCACTCAAAAGATACAATGATAAAATCCAACTAAATGAAGAAGAGCTAAAACATATAGTAGGAAAATGGCAAAAATATGCCTAAAACATAAATTAGTAGCCACAGGCCACAAAGGCAAAAATATTAAGATGAGACAATATCACCCTAATGAGTTTCTATACAGCAAAAGAAAATCAGCAAAAGAATGGAAAGATAGAGCACATTTATAAATCATATATCCAATAAAGTATTTTTATCTAAAATATATAAGGAACCCACAACTCAGTAGCAAACAAAATAAGCAACTCAATTATAAATGGTTAAGAGCCGGGCTTGGTGGCTCACGCCTATAATCCCAGCACTCAGGAGGCAGAGGCAGGAGGATTGCTTAGTTCGAGGCTTGCCTGGGCTACATAGTAAGCTAAGGGCCAGCCTGAACTACAAAGTGAGACCCTGTCTCAAAAAAAAAAAAAATGGTTAAGAAAGCTGAATATTTTTGATAGAAATTATATAAATATTCAATAGATGTATTAAAATTGCTCAACATTACTACTAATTATCAGGAAAATGCAAATCAAAACTAAAATGAGCTATGATCACGTACTTATTAGAATGCCAATATCAAAAAGTCAAAAGATACTGAATACTGATAAAGATGTAAAGAAAAGGTAACGTTTGCACATTTTTGATGGGAATGTAAATTGGTACAGTCATTATGAAAAGTAGCATGAAACTACATCGCAGAACTAAAAATAAAAGTACTTCCCCGGTACCACCAAAAAAAGAAAAAAATACCGTATTATCCAGAAACCCTATTACTGTGTAAATATCCAAAGAATATAAAATCACTTTCTCAAAGAGATATCTGTACTCTCTGTTCATTACACTGTTAGTCACAGTAGTTAAAAATACAGGAAAAACTTGAGTATCGCACAGCAGGTATATGTGTAAAAAACCGTGATGCATACAGATAAACACACTTAGAATGATATTATTTAGTCCTGGAAAAGAAAGAAATCCTGCCTTTTGTGAGAACATGGATGAATTTGGAGGATATTAGGCTAAGTAAAATAAGCCAGGTATAGAAAGAAAAATAGTGCACAATCTTATACATGGAATCTGAGAAACAAAGTTAAAGTAACAGCAACAAAAAGTAGAATGATGGTTTTCTGAGGTAGGGGTAGGAGAAAGATATTGGTCAAAGGATGCAAACTTTAATTACATGATGACTGTTTTGAAAGCTCAATGCATAGCATAGTGAATACTGTAAATAATAATTTATTACACACTTGAAATGTGCCGAAGGAGGTCACAGAATACTCCACACAAACACATAACTGTGTTTAGTGAGGGGTATGGTAATTAGCTTGTTTGCAGTAATCATTTCATAGTGTATACACATATTTAAATGATTATACAATTTTATTTGCTAAGCAGACTTCACTAAAGTTGGCAAAATGCATTGGTAACTTTAAAAAGACCTAAGCAGAGTGTCAAGGATGCAAAGAAGACCACGTATGTAAGGAGTCTCAGGAAATGAGATAGACATTTTGATGACAATGAAGCATGCTCAGAGCGAAAGAATAGACAAGTGTTATCCCGACCAAGGGTGAGCAAAAGTCATGGCAAGAAGGGCAAAATGATTGAAAAAGCACAAGAATTAAAGTGTTATGTATGCAGAGAACTAAACATTTGGTCTTACTGAAATTTGAATTACACAGCAACCCCCCCCCACCTGAAATCTGAGGCTGATGAGATAGGCTTTAAATTTATATTGTACACAAAAAGGGTCTCCCTGAGGTATTTAAGTGGAAGAATGTTATGATCAAACATGCCTATAATATCAATACCCTTCTTTATATGAATAAAGAAGAAGGAAGAGAATTCTGTCAATAAGGTCTGCTGCAAAAATTTTTTTGTTTGATCTGCTTTCATTCTGCTATATGATAACTTTCATTACAGAATGGCTTTGGATATAGGTTCATTTACAATCTGGTGATGTAAACACATAAAAATAACATTATCTCCACATTTAAATTATATAAGTGAGACTCTATAAAGGAGAGAATGACCTAGAATCATTAATATAATTAGTTGGTGGTAATATCTATAAATAAACACTAAATTAACTTTTCTTGTTTTCAGAGGCTCAAGTTCAGTACTTTAAAATTTTCCCATCTCACTATGAAAATATTATTGATGCTAAAAATTTAAATAGTAGTGAAAAGGAATATATAGTTTGGAAAGTTTTCTTCGTTTTTATTGGAGACAGGGTCTCACTTTGTAGTTCAGGCTGGTCCTGAGCTCACTATGTAGCCCAGACAAGCCTTGAACTCAGCAATCCTCCTGCCTCTGCCTCCTGAGTGCTGGGATTACAGATTTGAGCCAATACGCCCTGTATTGTTGTGTGTGGTTACCAGGATCGAACTAGGGACCTTGCGCTTGCTAAGCAGGTGCTGGAACCACTGAGCTAAATCTCCGCCTCAAGTCTTCTTCCGTTTAAAAAGACTCAGGCATCCTCATAAGTGAACTAAATAGGTCACAGACATGTAAATATCGTATCTGTTCTCTGATAGAGAAACTGAAGATGTTAATAAGTTCTAGAATGTATGATGGTCATTGTGAAAGAGAAAATATTCAAAGTGAAATGTGGAGGTGTGAGTAATGAGGGGTAAAGAAAAAATGTGATGATGATAAAAAAAGGGAAACAAAATTTATGTATTTAGGGGGTGGGGGTTGTGGGGTGGGTAGGGGAACAAGAAAAAAATGAGAATTAAATTGTGTCATATACTGGTACAAACTCCCAATATCGAGTGTGATCATGATATGAGGTGTATATACAATGTACCAATAAAGATAAAAATAATAATAAAAAAATACTCTGGAAGACTTATGGGACAGAAAAACTCTAAACTTAATTGGTGTGCTTTTTCTTTTAAAACATGAGTTACTGGTTTACCAGCTAATTAAAAGATACTGTATATTTTCATTGTAATATTGCTTTATTTTCTCATTAATAAGCATTCAGGGTAGAGATGTTTAAAGCTAGAAACAATTGTGTACCCCTATACCCATTAATGAACTGGTTCATACATTCTCACAAAAAAGAAGTCAGTTAGAGTCAGAAGATCAGGGTGTGACTTCCACTTCTACTTTACTGCCATATAACAGGTCGTCAGGTCACTTAGGCTGGCTGAGCCTTTTGCCTAGCATGTGAAATTGAGATGAAAGTACTTCTCAAGCTTACTGTGAGCATGAAATGAGATGCTGTATTTGGGGATGCTTTGAAAATTATGAAATATCATGCAGATAATTGGCTTTTTAGACATAGTTTTTTATATCACATTTCCTCTTAAGTAAAGACTTACTTTATTACAGGGTGAGTTCAAGATAGTAAGGAAATGACCTTTACTCCCTTTCAGGTCAGAATTGCTCATTTCCAAGTATAAATTTCAAGAAAACAAGGCCTTTGACTAATTATATACTATACTATATACAAATGAGATTAGCAGGCTGCGGATTTAGCTCAGGGGTTCCAGCGTAGTGTCTGCCTCACAAACACAAGGTCCCAAGTTGAATCCCTTGTACCCTTACCACAATGCCAGGCATGGTGGCTCATGCCCATAATCCCAGCAATCATTACCACACATCACAATGCTGGGCATGGTAGCTCATGCCTGTAATCCCAGCACTCAGAAGCCAGAGTCAGAAGGATTGCTGTGAGTTCAAGACTAGCCTTGGCTACATAATGAGTTCAGGGCCAGCCTGAACTACAAAGTGAGACCCTGTCTCAAAAAAACAAACAAACAAAAAAAAAAAAAACAACAAAAAAAATGAGATTAGCATTGTTTTTTTTTTTGTTTTGTTTTGTTTTGTTTTTTTGAGACAGGGTCTCGCTTTGTACTTCAGGCTGGCTCTGAGCTCACTATGTAGTCCAGGCAAGCCTCGAACTCAGCAATCCTCCTGCCTCTGCCTCCGGAGTGCTGGGATTACAGGCGTGAGCCACCACGCCCGGCGGGATTAGCATTGTTTTCTTTCATTAAAAAACTTATTGATCAGCATCCATTTTCTAGACACTGTCTCTTTATTCTTGATATATAATAGGAAATATAACATATAAAATTGTTTATACCAAAATTGTTCATAGCAAAATACATTCTTTAGTAAAAGGCAAAAGATTTATTCATTTTGAAGGGAAACCAGAGTACAGCGCAAAATACATTCTTGAAAGAAAAATGAAGACAAGGCATTCTTTAATAAGCACTGTGAAAGCTCAAGAACTGGTATGTACCAGTATACTTCTCAACAAGCAAAGAGAGTACTTTATTTTTTAAAAGGAAATTGATACGTGATTCCTCAAAAAATTTGAAGTTTCTTCAAAGTACAGTTATTACTACATACTAAAAAGCCCAATTTTAGGTTTCACTACTTTTCAGTTTGTTCACTATAAATAACATGATAGTGGAGAAACATACATTTTATACAGCTTTTAGTATTGGAGACATCTAAAAATCTCTTAATCTTGCCAGGTGTGGTGGCTCATGCCTGTCATCCCAGCACTTGGGAAGCAGAGGCAGGAGGACTGCTGAGTTTGAGGCTTGCCTGGGCTCCATAGTGAGCTCAGGGCCAGCCTGAACTACAAAGCAAGACCCTGTCTCAAAAACAAACAAACAAACAAACAAAACACCCCAAATCTCCTAATCTGGCTCTTCTATCGCATTTTAGAGGGCTTGGGAGAGATTTCCTATAGGAAATGCGTTATAAACTGAGTTTGGTAGGATGAGAGGGATTAAAGATGGAACAAGTATTTGATCAACATAAGTAAGTGGAGAATTTTAAGAGATGACCAAAATTTTTTAAAATTAAAAGACAGCATGATAAAGCATTCAATGTTAAAGTGGTTAGGAGGTATGAGAAAGAAATGCTGAGAGTTGAAACTGAAGAAGTAAATTGAGGGGATATATAAATGTGTAACCTTGAAAGTTAAAAATATGAGTTAATATCTTGAGGCTAATGGATTATCCATAAAGGAACTATAAGCAAGGATTAACACCAGTAGTCCAAAAAACTTCTGAAATATTTCCATCATCATATTATAAGCCTATATACTTCCTTTTAAATCAGTGCTGTTCTGTTGCTAATTGAAATTGAAAAGTAGAATGCATTACTTATGAATGAGACTTAGATGTTTAGCAAAGTATATAAACATGGGTTGGAAGAATATATGCCATGTTAATGTATAACTTTAGGAAGAAGTCTAAGCAGAAATACAATTTTATTTTTTTAAATGCCCTGAAGCAAATATGACAAAGTCTTCATCTATACCAATTTCAAGTTCTGGAACATATGCAATTATATTATTCCTTATTTTTGTCATTTAATGTTTTCAAAATTATAAATAAAATAGAAAGGTATCACTACTCATATTTTCCAGGATAGTACATGGAGATAGTACTGAAAAGGTAAGGAACAATAAAATCAGTATATGTATTTCAAAAGGGCAAAAGAAGCTATACATTAAACAAAGTGAGTTTGGTAACATAGTTGTCTCCTGATGGTTATAAATCATTAATTATTTTAAAAATAGAAAAATTGTCATTACTACACATATATAGCTCATAAGTCTTAAATTACTGGAGTTTGTAAAAGCAAACAGTCACAGTGTAACTTAAAAAGCTGAGAACTACTTTCTCTGTCCATAACATGACCAATTCTTCCATATTTTGCATAATCTTAAAAATTATACTCTCGTTATCTCCCATGAAATCATCAAAAATGGAGCCCCATTTAGTTCTAATCATTCTAGTCTTTCCTGAATAAAAGACTAGTACCTCAATCATTAGATGGCATATAAACTAATCTTCTGGCACACAGAGACTTAAAATGCAGGCAAAAAGGAAGTGGATTGTAGCTTTTCAATTAAATGGGTCTCTAACAAACCCCCATAATTTAAAAATGTCAGTGGAGTAAAAATTTCAACATACCAAGACTAGAAAACTCATGTGAGAACAGTTCCTGAACTTTTCATAGATTTGTTTGGGTAGCTTAAAAAAGTAATTAGCTAAATCGCATTATGATTTAAATTTGTTTATTCCACTGTCCTTGAGTCAAGACCCAAATGGTTTTGAATGGCTTTCCAGGTAACCACTAATTACATACTGTATGTTTAACTGGTTATGAATTAGCTAGTCTTAGTCTCTCCCTTTAGGCTATCAATAACTTCATGAAAATAAAAGCAACAACCCTACATTCAACTTCATTCTCCCTTCAATTTTTCCAGCTACTTTTTAAATCTATCAGTTAATCTGAACTTACCTGTTATATTTTTTTTACCATTTCTCAATTGTTATTTTCCTTACTAAATATTGTACATTGGTTTTACAGATGAGGTTTAAAAATGAAAATTTTAAAACTATATTTTTGAAAACAAAATTTGTATTTGCCAGCTTGTGAATATAGGGGTGGGGTGGGTGGTAGGGGAAAGGAAAAAAAATGAGAATTAAGTTGTGTCATATACTGGTACAAATTATCAATGTGGAGTGTATTTGGGATGTGTATATATAATTACCAATAAAATGTACCAATTTAAAAAATTTGTATTTGTCAAACTGGTATAGTATAGTTTCGTCATATTTTTATTTTGTTCAAAAATAGTTTCAGTTTTTAAAACATTTTAAACAGAACTTAATTCTCACTGTTAATTTGCAGACCTCAGTAGATTTTTTTTTTTTTTTTTTTTTTTTGCTTTTTGGAGACAGGGTCTTGCTTTGTAGTTCATGCTGGCCCTGAGCTCACTATGGTGCCCAGGCAAGCCGCCGTGAACTCAGCAATCCTCCTGTCTCTGCCTCCCGAGTGCTGGGATTACAGGCGTGAGCCACCACACCCAGCATTATATGTGGGAACCGGGGATTGAACTCAGGTCCTTACACTTGCGAGGCAGGAGCCGGAACCACTGAGCTAACCCTCCGGCCCCTCAGTAGATATTTTTAACAAAGCATGAAAATTCATATCATTGAAAAAATAACAAGTAAAAAGATAACAAGTAACAAGATTCATACCTTGAAGCTAAAATTCTTTTAGAATGATTAGCTTAACTTCCAGATGTTATTATAATAACTATCTAGTATATTCTAATGTAAAGAAAACTTATAGGGTCTAAGTGGAAGAGACAGTTTTTCCCTTGAGGCACACAGAACTAACGCAAAATTAAGCACTCTACCTATATTGGAAGTGAAATATAAGGTGAATATTGATTCTTTAATTCAAGAATATCTGCTTAGCTGTCAGAAAATAAAGGGATGTTATGATGTATTTGAAACAATTCCTCTTAGTTTAAAAATTCATTAATCCATGTCTTTGTATTTTATATTTAGTTTCTATTTTTTGAGCCATTCTTTTCCTGTAACTATGCAATATCTGAAAAAGTGCTAATTATAATGAGAAACTCAATATTTATAGAATGATGATGAAATATTTCCTAAATACAATAATAAATTGTCCAAACAATAGTACCAGCCTAAACTTCATGCATAATTTCGTACATCTCAAAAGAGATTTTAGAGAATGTATCCATTTAAAGTTTCCTAATATTAAATGACTGTAAGACAGAATTGTATATTTGGACAAAATCCAAATCTTCCTCCCTTACCCAAACTGTTTCCTACATTGGAATAGAACACATGGGGGGGGAGGGGGGAGCGGGAGAGGGAGAGAGACAGAGAGAGATGTAAATACAGCAAACAGTATATAGTACTTTTGAGGAGAAAATTTCAAACACAGTCTTTACTAATTATTTAATATTTTACAATTGCACACATAATTTAATTTCATCTATTTCTTCATGACCAAAGAAATAACATTATTGTCCTCCAAATGCCAGTATAATGTTATGCCAGAAGTCTTGATAGATACGCTGTTGTGACAGACGATACCATGACTTTCAAACATGCTCTGCCTGCTTTGGCAATGCATAATACCAAACATGTTCTGCTTCTTTCATAAGGGAAAAAGCAAAATTCCTAAAGCCTCTTAAGTCATTCATAGGCACATAATTGTTTTGACCAATAAATTGTGAGAATGCATAATATATTTCATTTCCATATAGAAACTTTAACAGATACCACATGGCTAACTATGTTCTCTTTTCCCTCTGCCATGATGACCAGCAAGATTCTAAGAGACTACTCTCTCACCTTGGCATTTGAAGTGAAGATGTACAGTAGAACTACAGCAATTCAGGATGAATATGTTTTGTGATTACTGGACACAAGTGCTATTATAAGTCACTACTATTTTTGAGTTGTTACATTGAATTACATAATCCTCCACTAAATATAAAGAAAAAACAAGATAGCCATGCATATGAAGATCTATTTAATGCAGAGGTTAATGCCCAAACTCTTTCACAAGTTTTCCTGGCCATTTCAAGGTACAATTTCACTCCTCACATATTGCAATTTACAATAAACTTCAGATTACATTCTGCTATCTTCATGTGCATTTAGTCTTTTCCTAGCTTGTATTTATAGGTAATTTTGTCTCATTTTGAAAGTCTGATTCATACTCACTTGCCTTAATTACTTAATTCTGACCGGTCCTTAAACCTATCACTGTCAATTACAATTTCAATCCATTATTTCATTTGTATTAGGACTTAATTTCATCTGAATTACCTACCTGATGTTAGTGGTCATTCTGACCCAACCTAAGGGACTGAGTTATTAAAATCTACTTCTTCAGTAGTGGTAAAATACTTTAGAAAATCAGTGCCTATAATCATAGCTCTACATTTTATGTGATTTGCATCTTATGTAGCTATGAAAAATCTGTTATATAATCCATGTAATGGACAAAAAATAATGTATGATGCAGTTATATACTAGGTACAAAATAATTCATAAATGTTTAATTTTTTTTCTTGTTTCATCACCTACTTCCTGCACCTGTCAATACCATACCAGATTCTATCACTGATTCTTCACTTTTATTATAAATGCACGTAACTATTTCAATGAATGTACTTAATTTTTCAAAGAACAAGTCTTACCTTTTTGAGCTTCTCTTTATGGTACAGAAGGACTATAAGTCACACATAACTATTATTCTAAGCTCAAACTTTAACAAACTGTTCTCATTAATGTATAGAGTCTGGGCTGATAGCATGTATAAATAACCAAACTTTATGTTCCACACTTCATATTAATTTGGCTTGTGGTAAAGCCTAGAAAATCTTCATGTTTAACAAGCTTCCTCCAAGGAAATTATGGTCCATAAACACCTCTCTGGTAAAGAATTACTAAAGTACGAAACAACAGCAAAAAAATTTGGGAAAAGTAATGAGGGGAAAGAATAAATATGATTTGAAAAGAAAAAGAAAGCTCATGTATATACAAGGTGTGTGGGGGGGGTTGTGGGTGGGTAGGGACAAGGGTAAAAATGAGAGTTAACTTGTGTCATATACTGGTACAAGTTCCCAATGTTGAGTGTGATTGTGAGCTGTATGTAAAATGTACCAATATGGGCCGGAGATTTAGCTCCTGCCTCACAAGTGCAAAGTCCTGAGTTCGATCCCCTTAACCACATAAATGCTGGGTGTGGCGACTCACACCCACCAGCAATCAGTACCACATACCACAGTGCTGGGCATGGTGGTTCACGCCTGTAATCCCAGTACTCAGGAGGCAGAGACAGGAGGATTGCTGAGTTTGAGGCTTGCCTGGGCTCCATAGTGAGCTCAGGGCCAGCCTGACCTACAAAGCGAGACCCTGTCTCAAAAAAAAAAAAAAAATACCAATAATGAATTTAATTAAAAAAAACTTTGGATCCATGTAAGTATCATTTGAGGAATCATTTAAAAATATAGATGCCAATTTCTACCATGGAGAGTCTGATTTATTGTTTTGCATGGGACCTAAATATGAGTATTTTTAAAAAGCTTCTATTTATTTAAGATAAAGTCACAGTTAAGAAATAATGAGCAGAAAATACTACTGATCACTTGGAACAAAGTACTAAAGCAGTGATGGCAAATCTACAGCACACATCCTGCAGCAGACTCTTCATTATCATTGAAAGCTCTAAAAGGTTTGCCATTTGCTTTATCTATATCATGTCATTTGTGCTGCTCCACTGTTTTCGCTCTCTGAACTTCCGTTTATTCACTTATAAAATTTAGACAATGATACTTAGTGTATACACATATTTTGAAGAACAATTCTGGTAATTTCATGAAAGCACTCTGTAGATTTTAAAATAGTACTATTATGGCTTACCTATTACATTTTTTTTTTTTTGAGACAGGGTCTCACTTGGTAGTTCAGGCTGGCCCTGAGCTCACTGTGTAGCCCAGGCAAGCCTCGAACTCAGCAATCCTCCTGTCTCTGCCTCCCGAGGGCTGGGATTACAAGCGTGAACCACCACGCCCGGCACTGTGGTATGTGGTGTTGATTGCTGGTGGTGTGAGTCACCAAGCCCAGCATTGTATGTGGTTACCCAGATCGAACTCAGGACCTTGTGCTTGCAAGGCAGGTGCTGGAACTACTGAGCTACATCTCCAGCCCTCTTATCTAACTCTTGATCCATTATATTAAGATTATACAGAAAATTAAAGAATCTGTCAGTATCACTTCTTCCTGACTGAAACATCTAAGGACAAACTATAAATTGCAATCATTAGTTTAAATACAAAGTGAAAAAATAGAACTGACTTTCATACTGCCTTCAATGAGTATGCTAAGTAATATAATTCATATTGTTTAAATTATATGTGAGGTTTGTCCTGGTTTTTTACTTGAAATGTCCCAGTTTCAATCCCAGGAGCTCCAATTCAATTTTCAGGTCACCCAGAATGTCTGATTCAGTAAAGTTTAAACCCTACCCTGAATACATAGTAAAAGTAGTATTTTGAGTTGTGTTAAGAGATAACCATGAAATTATCTTTGTTGGGTTTTTCACATTTCATGCTCACAATATCAAGCAAAGAATATATACCCTGCCTTCTCCAATGCAATTATGTTCCTACTTTAAATTTCTACATGTATTTAATGACTACTCGATGTTAATATACCATTTAAAACACATTCTGTATGGCTTTCATACAATAGGCTTTCACCTTTACATACTTTGAGTTTTCCACATTTTGTATATGGGTAGGAATGGCAAATTCAAAGGTGATTAATTTCTGTATTACATTTGAATGCTTCAAAGTATATTTCAGAATGTGAACTATAGTAATCAATGTGTGTTAAAATATAAAGAACATTCTAATGTAAATCACACGTTTTTAAGAAAATCACCCATTTTAGAAATGTCTTTCAATCACCCCATGATATCAAAAGTAAGCAGAACATCACTCCTTTAAATTTTTAAAGCAAGAATCTAGCCGAATGTAGTGGTTAAAAAAAAAAAAAAACAGAGAAAAAAAACATGTAGCACCTGCCTAGCAAGCACAAGGTCCCTGGTTCGATCCCTGGTAACATACAACAACATTGGGCGTGGTGACTCATGCCCACCAGCAATCAGCACCACATAGCACAGTGCCAAGCATGGTGGCTCACGCCTGTAATCCCAGCACTTGGGAGGCAGAGGCAGGAGGATTGCAGAGTTCAAGGCTTGCGTGGCCTACATAGTGAACTCAAGGCCAGCCTGAACTATAAAGTGAGACCCTGTCTCAAAAAAAAAAAAAGATTTACTTTTACTCTTGTTTCTATTCCTCATGTATTTCATATATACTGCTTTCCTTTTAGTGTTTTCCTTCATATTTCTGAACCATTTTCAATTACGTATAATGTAATTCTCACAAAATCTTTGAGGAAAATATGATTATTTCTGTTTACAGATGGAGCAAGCAATGTACATGGTTGCCCAATGGGAAATGATTATGAAGAAATAGGTGAGTCTCAAGTCTCCCAAGATGCACTGTCCCCAGCCTCTTCCTTGCTGCAAATATTCTAAGCTTCACCAAAGCTTTACCTTTCAAACTGATGCTTTTTGTGCTCATTTCTTAACTAGTGACAATCTAATTCATCATTTTTCTGTCTGAAGAGAATATAAAAATGGTACAGTAAAATAATTTTAGGTTATGCTGATACCCATTAAGACAGGCATCATGGCAATTATTTCAGTGCTGACAAGAAGTGCGTGGGTACCTGTCTCTCTTTTCTGATTCAGTTGCTGACATTGCTTTAAATGAAGCTCAGTTCTTTGTGAGAACTCTTTATATTTAAGATTTTAAAATCAGTTTTTCTTTTTTCTCAAAATGTCTCCATAACCAGTTTTATGTAGGGAGGAAAGTGCTAGGGAAACACTCTTTGTAGAAGAACTTCAATTATCTTTTTTCATCCCCTTTCTCTCCCTTCTCCTTCCATCTCTTGATTCCTTTCCCATTTGACAAAAGATTTATCTCCCTCCTTCCTGTTTCCTATCTTTTATTTTGCTCTTTATAATTCGAGTTTCTCATAAAAGGAAGAAATATGTAAGCTGTCTGATTTATTTCACTTAACACTACAGTCACAATGCAGATGAAAAAAGGAATTAAGATGTATTATGTATACGTACCAACTCCATACAGGGACTATAAATGTCATGTACTGTAAACACGCACTAATAAAATTAAAAAAACTTCAAATATAATGATCTAAATACAACAAAATTGGAATGAGATTATAATATTAGATTAAATAAATTTCTCCAAAGGCAGGTTTTTTTAAACAAAAATGACTTTATTTTTCTAATTTTAACATTATTTTAAATATAAGTAACTAACATCAACACTTCCACTTATTCCAGAGTACTAACATTTTACATTAAGAAGGGAGAGAAGCCATTTATAAGTTTATTTTTAGATATTGGCCATCTCATTTTGCTGCAAAGGGAATAAAAATAATTAAAGTTGAGCAAAAATAATTTGAAGCACAGCATATTTCAAAGCATAACCATCATAACCGTTCAGATGAGATTTCTTGAAAGCTTGATAATAAATGCATGCCCTAGATACTTTTTTTAAACAGCAAAAATTAAACCCATTACTGCCTTATAATAAGATTCCTAAAAAGAACCTTGAACCAAATGGTGTAGCTACTGAAAGGCCCTGTTGAAAATGTAAACATGGCTCTGATGAGAATAGGAGCAGGGAATATATTTTCTATAAAGTTGTCAGTACCAAACATTCAAACATTATTGAAACAAGAAAAAGTGGGATCATTATTAATTATATGGGTCGGTCACATCTGCCAAACTGCACTTCCATCAATGCACATATCTTTGCAGACAAACTTAATTCACTGAAAATCATTCCACCCATTCTTGTCAATACAACAGTAAGAGGTTAGTGAGAAAGGCATGCTCCGTAATTTGTGAATTCTACAGAAAACTCCCCATTTATGATATTTATATGTAAAAGTTAAATAAAATGTACCTCTTTTTCAAGATTACCTTGTTTGGACAAAAACATTAGATATATATGAGGTAGGTATCAACAAATCATCTGACAATGTCCTTCAAGATTTCTCAAAAAGCTGACTATGGTTGCCATTGACAGTCTTGGTATATAAGGCTAAATGGTGTTGTCCCCACTACTCAAAAGTGAAGCTTAAACTGATCATCTAGTTCCAGATGTATAGGATACACAAAAAATAAAAGTTATGTCACAAATGTTCATACTTGAAATTATTTTTAAAGTTCAGCTCAGACTATTGGTGCTTAATTATTGCATTTATATATTCTCTGAACACATATCCACTATCAAGAGTTTAGGGATGATTATGGTATAAAAACTATATATTAGCTGTCCTTTATATCAAAGAATTTCTACCATATTAAAAGACAGCAGGCTAATAATTTGTATTCATATCTAAAATCTTTGGTCAATTTTAATGCCTTTAAATTAAATAAAGCTTTTAAAAACGATTTTCAAAGACATGCTACTGATACAATAAATTTTTCCACAAATTATATATCTCTGTGCTCTATAATCACACATGAGGATCAGAAACAATTTGAAAACTAGTAAACAAGTTCCTTATTGCTACTCACAAAACATTATGAAGCAGGAACCAAAAATGTGAATTTCTAATAAGTTTCCATTTGATGACAGTGTTGCTCTTCACATTGGACCAGCACTGCTCTAGAACACAGGTCCATAAACTATGGTTTATGGAAAATATTTGGCCGGGCATCTATTTTTATAACTCAAGTTTTCTTGGGCTGGGGATTTAGCTCAGTGGTTCTGGCACTTGCCTCACAAGTGCAAGATTCAGAGTTTGATCTCCAGTACCAAAAATTTTTTAAAAAGAAACATACTCACATTCATTCATTTAGCCTATTGGTATTCTACAAGAGAGGTGAGTAGTCAGAAGAGATACTACATATACAGTTTGAAATATTTACTATGCAGCCCTATACAGAATATATTTGCTAACCCTTACTCTAAAATGCCATTCTTTTTACTCCCAAACAGTTGGACTTTGAAATTCAGAAACAAAATGTATTCATATCAAGTATAAAATACCAAGACTGTTAGGATATTTCAAAGCTAATAAACTATTCACCATCTTCATGAATGGTTTGTTTGACTAAGAATAACAGACTGCCAAAATGTAACTTGGATGAATGTCTGATTCACACCTTAATTCACAAAAGTACCCTCCTGACTCTAGTCTCAAAATCTGTTATTTCAGATACATGAAGCAAACAGTCCAACAACAAAATATGTCAAAGGGTTTATATCTATTAATTAATAAAACATTTCTTTGAGAAAATATATATGTATGAACTTAAATTATCCCAGGTAAAGAAAGACAGGGAATAGAAGAATAAATTAAATTGCCAATTTCCCTAAGTCATCTAATAATTACCACATCATAACATGCTATCATCTGTGTTTGAATCATTAGATAATAGCAACTTGAGGAAGAAGCAGCACTAACAAGTTGACATCAGACTGATGGAGCCCAGGGACAGCAGACTCAAGATCTTTCAGGAATATTTTATTATTAGAGTTCATAAAAATTTTGCAGTATACCTACTAGCCAATTCACCTCAGTGTCAACCATTACTTCTCCTTGTCTTACAGAAGATTTGATTCATATATTTACCTTAGGTGCTAGACCCTGAAGATTTGATGTTGGGATCCCTGGCTTAGAAAATATTTAAAGTAAGAACATCAGTTCAGTTAATTAGATCATTCTTAAAGGCTATCAGCATATTTGCTCATGTAGACATATATAAGTGAAATTAATAGCCTTAGAGCAAAAACCTGAGACTACTGAGTGATTTAGTTTTGTGAAACACAATATAGTTTAGTCATCCCCATTAAAAATTGTGAGACTGTCACTATGATCACATTGCAATGATTTATTTAGAAGTTTGAGTTCCTTTTATATCTTCTAGTAAATAAAACCATATTTTATTGAGTTATACTCATAGTCTTCTGACAAATAATTACATGTTTGGTGTCCTTAGAACACTGTCTTTGAATCAGAAACTTCCAAACTACTATCTTATAATCTCAGTAAAAATTAATACTTCTCATTGTGAAAATGTAATTGCTAAATTAAACAAAGAAATGTTTGTAAGCGAATACCTGTTGCACAATTGTTGTTAATTCCAAGCAGAGTTGTATGACATTATTTCTTGTAACTGAATAGTCTGTCACAGCAGCAAACGGTGACCTAGAATGAGAAAATGATAATAAGCAACACCCTTTGAAGGGTACTAAAATACAAGAGCCTAAGATAGGATTTTGAATAATAAGAAATTGTCCTATCGTTTATTGATAAAGATGACATTTGGGACATAAAATTTAAAATAAATTTTGGAAAAGAATTATATTTTAGAAGCAAAATATTTGCTTTCTCGTATTTAGAAGTACTTTCACCTTTTAATGCTTTATTATGTCTAGAATACAAAATGCTTTATGCAAAATATTTTAGTTTATTTTCAAAGAAAGCTAAGAATTTACAAAATTTACTTGAAATATTCAGTTAAGATCTAGTAATGACAGTTAATAGTGAAGGCATACTGTCTGCCAGTTACCGTTGAAATGCCATATAAAATAACTTAATCTTTGCAACTATTATTAAATAGGTACTTTAATCATTTTAAAAATAAAGAAATAAAAGTCAAAAAAGTTAACTGACTAAAGTCATATAATTAGTAGTGATGAAGAAGATGTTGAAACCCAGGAAATCTGACTGCAGTCCAACGTTCTCTTAACACAAAAGCCAGGCATGGTAACACACACCTGTAGTCCCAGTACTTGAGAGGCTCGGACAGGAGGATTGTGAGTCTGAGAACAATCTGGGCTACATAAGGAATTCAAAGTCAGCCTAAACTACCAGCAAAATCCTGTCACAAAAAACCAAAACAACACAACCCCAAAACCTAATATGTACTTATTGCCTGTATGAATTTACATATTCACTTGTTCTGTATTTTGTGTATGAATAATAAATATATTCTAGTATAAGGTCTATAATTTCAAGGTTTCATCGAGATAGAATGTTGCACTCTTTCTTTCAAGTATTTTGTTACCAAATGTGTGCACACAAGTTCTGGAATATTCTTTATCCTCTATCTTGTCAGGGAATTCCAATCAGAGAACAAAGTTTGTATCACTGGGAAGGAATAGTTTAAGGGAGAGAAGATGAATAAGAGAAAATAATGGAATTGGATATATATCAAATTACTGGAAACTTGATAGTTTATATCTGTTTTGGTAGTTCACTAGGAATACTTAGGGCTGCTTTCTAGTTATAAACTGAATTAAAACACTTTCTCTAAAGCCCTAGAACTGAAATACCTTCAAATCTAGAGACCTGTGTAAGAAAAGCCCTTTATCAGTGTCATTTTTCTAAGCATATTTTTCAATGATGTATTTTTTTTCTTTTTTTTTTTTTTTTTTGAGACGGGGTCTCGCATTGTAGTTCAGACTGGCCCTGAGCTCACTATGTAGCCCAGGCAAGCCTGGAACTCAGCAATCCTCCTGCCTCTACTTCTTGAGTGCTGGGATTATAGGCGTGAGCCACCACTCCCGGCATTTGTGGTATGTGATACTGATTGCTGGTGGGCGTGAGTCACCACGCCCGGTATTGTTATATGTGGTTACCGGGAGTTGAACCAGGGACCTTGTGCTTGCTAGGTAGGCACTGGAACTACTGAGCTAAACCTCTGGCCCCATAAATTTTCTTTTATCATCACATTTTTTTTCTTTTCCCTTATTACTTACCCCTATCCCCCTTTTCTCTTTTTTCTATTTCACAATATCTATCAATGATGTATTTTTTTAATTTTGACCATTCCAACAGCAAGTTTGTAGCATGTCCTAATTTTTAATTTGGATTTCTCTAGCAATTACAAATATTTATATCACTTAATTTATAACAGTATCCATATTTTCCTAATACATCTCATAGTTACTGTTATACATCTTTCATGTACATATTTGCTATTCACATGTGTTCTGGAGTGTTGCTAGCCATATATAGTCTTCGGTGAAATATCTGTTCAAGTCCCTTGCCTAACTTCTATTTGCATTATTGGTATTCTTATGGTTATGTTTAGAACAATTCTTACTATATTCTCGATGCAAGTTATTTGATAAAAGGTAATATTTACATATTTATTTGCAACCTATGTTTTATCTTTTTACCCCTTACACAATCTTTAAGAGGAAGACTAGTGGTCTTATGTCTTACTGGTGTGAGTCTTTCATTTCAGGAACACAGTGTACCTCTAGGTTTATTTGGGGTCTTTTTAAAATTTCATACATCAGTGTTCTGCAGTTTTCTTATATTAACCTGTGGACACTGTTAAGTTTAGGCATCGTATTCCCTTGAATCAACTGCAATTTGTACTGTGCTTTAAAGTTTAGTTTGTAAATGTTCACTGCTAGCATATATAGCAATTAAACTGATTTTTGTATATGGGTTTCTGCATCACACTACCTTGCTAAACTCACTCTGATTTCCAATGTGAAATTGAACAGAGGAGAAAGCAAACAGCCCTACATTAGGATGAAAGCATTTAGTCCTTCACAATATAGTACAAGGCACTGGTGGCAAACCTATGGCATGTAGACTGCTTATGTCCCTGAAAGCTTTAAAAGGTTCACCATCACTGGAATAAGGTTAACAATATACTTTTTAAATTCGCTTTTAAAAATCAAGTTTAAGTAACTCACTCTATTCCTTTGTGCTGATAATTTTTGCTCACACAAATGGGTATAGTATTATATTAAATGGTTTTCTGTATAAGTCATAAATCATATGACTTTATCCTTTTCCCCATGGGTATTGTAGATATTAATTTTTGCTTGAAGCAGCTTTATATATATGCAATAAATACCACTTAATCTTACTTTATAATTCTACATACACATTAGGACTTGGCTATATTTTATTGACGATTTTAAAACTAACTTCATGAGAAGTATTAATTTTTTGTTGTTGTTCTTTGCACTGTCTGATGGGTTTTTATATCAACATAGTGACTGCCTCATAAATGAACTGGAAAATGTGCTCTTCTCTATTTTCTGGAGTAAGTGCTGTAGAAATGGTATAAACAGATAAAATTCACCAGCAAAGTCACCTGGGCCTTGAGGTTTTCTGTTCCCCATCCCAACCATTTTCTAAGTTATAGTAGTCCCTCCTTTTGTACAGTTTTGCTTTCTGTGGTTTTAGTTATCTAGAAATATAGTTCAAAATATCAAGTACAAATTTCCACAAACAACTCATTCCCTTCTGAGGTGCATGATGAAAACATGGGCTATACTACTCAGTTCACATGGGTTGTGAATCATCTCTTTGTCCGATGTATCCATGTGATACATGCTACTTGCCTGCTAGTTACTCAGGAGCTGTGTCAGTTATCACATTGACTTTTGTGGTGACACAGTGCTTGTATTTAGATAACCATTACATAGTAGCCCAATGCTAAATTATAGTGGTTGTCATTCATCCCACTTTATCTCATCAGTTAGGTACTGTATCAATTCATATCAACATCAGAAGGGTGATTATAATACATTAAGACATTTTGAGAGAGACCACATTCATCTAACTTTTACTATGCTCTACTGTTATAAAATGTTCTACTTTATCATTATTAAGAGACTGTTAATTTCTTACTATGCCAAATTTATAAAATGAACTTAATCATAAGTATATGTATTAGAAAAGCCAGCAGATATAGAATTTGGTAATATTGGTAATTTTACTGGGTGTCTTGGAATAGCTGTCTTGTAGATACTGCCAAATTTATATGCAAAAAGCCATTTATATTATTGCTTTATTTACCCTTTAATTTGGAAAATTACTGAAAATCAATTACATTTTATTTTCAATTTCATTCATATGTACTCCTATTGCTATTACTTGTTTGCTTTGTGCTTATTTCACTCTTAATTTTCTCTTTTGTTGGGATGTGTTTAGTAACAGATTTTAAACCTTTCTTCTACTCTGATACCAGTATACAATGCTATAAAAGTCCCTTTCAGGAGAACTTTAGCTCTGTGCCATTAATTATGCTTTGTTTCATTTTTGCCATGTTGAATATATTTGTTATACTCCTTGAGAAGTCTTACTTTGTCAATCAATTTCTTAGAAGTATGTGAGTTTTTGTTTGATTCCATCACATGGTTTCAATTTCTAAATGTTTATTAAGTTTGTTTTAAGATACTGATATGGTGTACCTTAGTAAACATTCTTTGGGTGCTTGAAAAGAATTTTATTCTGCTATTGTTGAAAGAAGTGCTGTAAAAACATTACATTCTATGGTCTGGTTGTGGTATTTAGCTCCTCCAATTCTGACTTCCTTTATGTTGAACAGTTCTATCAATCCCTGAGAAAGGAGCTAAAGTATACAACTATAAGTGTGTATTTGTCTACCACTTCTTTTAGTTCTTTCAATTATTGCTTCATGTACATCTGAAGTTTTGTTGTTTGGTACATCAGCAATTTCTGTATTTTCCTTTTTGAGTATCTACATTATATATTAATCTATTACATTTTGTGCTATTTTGATTATAAACTTGAATATAATATTTATACAATACATATTAACTCTCTGCTTTTCACAGGTTAGTTGAATTTTTCCCAGGTTTTCTCTTACTACTTTGTCACATTTTTTTCTATACTCAAATAGTACATTACATTATGTTTTACTCTAGTTTTAATAGCTAAAAAGCACTTAATACGTAGAAGTAATTTTTGTTTATATTTTTTCTATTTTTATGGAATTTTGTTACTGATTTTTATCAATAAAACACATAAAAATTACTTTAGTGAACAACAGATAGTGTTCCATGATTTATTTTCCAAGAGTTTTAACCAAGTGTCCCAATATATTTCTTTTTTCAGTCATTTTGACATATTGTTTTCTAAGTGATTCTACAGTGTGACTGAAAAATCTAGTAAATGTTTAAATTTTAAAATTTTCTACAGTAAAAGAACATTGCCATTAATGTTCCCATATTCTTCCATGCTTCAAACACAATTATTCAATAGTACTTGCTACTTTCTGAAGCAGTTCTAGAATTCATTTTGTGTTTGTGTGTGTGTGTGTTTAATTGCTATCATGACTACTTCAATGGCCTGAATCAATTCAAAACATTTACCTTTCACAGTCATTTTGACATTGGGCAAAAGCCAAAAGTTGTATGGTGTTAGATTTAGTGAATAAGATAGACGAGGGCACACCATTTTTCACAAGTCTGTCTTTCCACTGGACGGCATTCATAAGATTCACTGCATTTTGTATCACGAGTCACATACACACTCAAAAGAGGACTTCCAGCACTTCTTCAGAAAATGGAAAGAACAATGTGCTAAGTCCATTTGAAAAGAGAAGCAGTATTTGGAGGGAGGTTAATGGCAATGTGTCTTTTACTGAAACAATTTTTAAACAATTTAAACACATACAATTTTTTTATTCATCACTACAAATACCCATAGACTATTATGGGTATTTCCATAATACACTCCAACTTGTCTATTCCCACTCTAAATCCCAGTATATTTTAATATATTTTCCTACAAATGAAGGTTAAATTAAGAATTATCATGAAGTTAATTAGGATTGAAATTTTCAGTGTAAAATAATTAACCCCATTAACTATATGCAAAAACTAGGTTTTAAAAAAAATATCTATCCCAATTTAAGTTTTCTAAAACTGGAATTTAGAAGTGTTTTCATACTGGTTTCAAATTTATTAAAACCCATCACACTATACTTAAAAGGGGTCAATGTTATAAAATTAAACTTAGGCATCAATAAAACTGTTATTTTTAAAGATGTAAAACATAAGCATTTCTACTAGAAAACCATTAATTAAAAAAATTACCAGAGACTATTTTTGCTTCATTGCACCATAAAAATTGGCATTTTAGATTAAGAATTTAAAAATGCTTCTGGCATGATTCTTAAAGAGTTTGGGTTCCTGTGACATTATCAAAGGTCAGAATCTGCTTATGAGATCTATAAACTTCATTTGAAAGGAAGGAAATGAAGCACAGCACTATTTTTCCTCAAAAATACTAAAAATAATTTTCCATCTTCAAGACATGCAAACCAATTTATTTCATGACTGGATTCCTGCATCATACTGAATTTTGAGGCACGTTTTCTTCCTAGGATAATCCTATTTTTTATTGGTACATGTTTATGACACATAATAAATGCTTTGATTTTGGAGAGTTCATATATGTAAATATTACATTTTAATACTTTTTATTTCCCCTTCCTGTCCTAAACCATCTTACTCTCCATCCACAAAATACCTTCCTGTATCTTATTATCTTCTACTTTGCTCTTTTTATTATTTATACATTGAGTTTCTCATATAAGAGGGACCATGTGCCATTTAAGCTTGTATTTCACCTAGGATTATGTTCTCAAGGTACATATATTTTCCTAAAAATAACATAAATGTATTTTTTAGAATTTTTTATAATTCTGTGAAGAATACTATTGCATTTTGATAATCCATTCTTGGTAATATGGATATTTTGACAATACCAGTTCTGTCTATCCAGGAACAGGGTATGTCTTTCCATTTTCTGATGATTTCTTCAATCTCCTTTTTTCAGTGTACTATTGTTTTCATTACAGAGGTCTTTCATTTCCTTGGTTAGGTTAATTCCAAGGTATTTACATTTTTCGAAGCTATTGTGAGTGATGTTGTTTTCCTGATTTCTTTCAGTGAATTCATTGTTGGTGTACAGAAACATTATTTTTGTGTTTTTACTCTATATGGTGCTACACAGCTGAATTTATTAGTTCTAACATTCATTTGGTATAAACTTTTTGGAGTTCTTAAGTTCACTTCATCAGTAAATAAGAAAGGCTTTACTTCTTCCTTATATATACATAAAATAGAAATATATATATATATATATATATATATATATATATATATATATATATATATATATATATATTGCTGTTGTTGCCTGATTGCTTTGGCTTTAGTTTCATGTGCTATACTGAACAAGAATATTAAGAGTAGACACACTTTTCTTTCCTGTTTTGGAGAAAAAACTTTCAGGTTTTTCCCATTTAACATGATGTGGGTAGTAGGTTTCTCATCATTAAGATAAGGCCTTTCTATCCCTACTTTATTAAGTGTTTTGTTTTATCATGAATGGAGGTGGGATTTTGCCAATGATTTTTTTTCACCTATTAAGATATTATGAGATTTTTTTTGTCCTTTCTTCTCTTTATGGGATACACTTACTAACATATTACAAACCATCCTTGCTTTCTAGGGATGAAGTATTTATAGAATTCAGCAAAGAACAGTTTACAGGGTTTTATTAGTGCCTTAATTCCATTGCCTTTTATGGGACTTTTGAGCATTTTATATCTTCTTGGTTCAGTTCTGGTAATTTTAAGTGATTAGAATTCGGTCCCTTCTACAATGTCCAATTTATTGGAATAAATGTTTTCAAACTAGTTACTAATAATCTTTTGTATGTGGGGGCTGTATCACTTTTGATTTTGCCTTTTTTATTTATAAGTGCATCGATATGACTTTGTTTTGTTAATTTTGGCAAAGGGTATGTTCATTTAAAAAAAAGTTTTTACTGATACATTCTCTATACACATCATGATCACAATCGATATTGGTAATCTGCATCAGTGTATGACACAATTTAATTCTCAATTTTTCCCATTCCCCTTACCACCACACAAGCCTCGCCCCTATATACATAAGCTTTATTTCCTTTTTATTACCATCACATTTTTTCTTACCCTTCATTACTTACCCCTCCACCCCTTTCCCTTTGAATATTTTCTATTTCACAATATCCATCATACATTCTAGAACTCAATTACATCTTCAGTTTCTCATACCAAAAATATAATATTTACACATCTGTGACCTATTTATTTCACTTATGAGTACGTCCTGTTTATTCTTTAAAAGAACAATCTCTTTGACTTTTGTAATATTCTTTTTCAGTTTCATTAATCTGTTATGAGCTTTATAATTTCCATCTCTGTAGTGTTTTATCAAGATTTTACTTTCTTAAAACAAGATGAATCATCAAGTTATGTATTTGGAATTGTCCTGTTTTTCATATGTGGGATTCCCTGCTTAAACTTCTATCCCGGACTGCTCTCATCCTGTCCCATTAGTTGTGCTATTTTGTGCTCATATAGTCATTTGAATCCAAGAAATATTTAATTGTCCTTTGATGTTTTCTGTGACCCAGTGATTATTCAAGAATACATAATCTCCATGTGTCTACATCATTTCTGAGTTTTCACTTCAATGAGTTCTAATTTCACTGCACTATGAGATAATATACATGGCATTATTTTTACTGGTTTGTATTTTTTAAAGCAAACATTCTGGCCCAGTATGTGCTCTACTTTGAAGTTCAATGTGCAGCTGTGAAGAATTTTTATTTTGTTTTTGTTGGGTTGAATACTCTATATTCTATTACGTCCTTTTTTTTGCTTTTTGAGACAGGGTCTCGCTTTGTAGTTCAGGCTGGCCCTGAGCTCACTATGGTGCCCAGGCAAGCCGCCGTGAACTCAGCAATCCTCCTGTCTCTGCCTCCCGAGTGCTGGGATTACAGGCGTGAGCTATCACTTCCGGCACTGTGGTATGCGGTGTTGATCTTTGGTGGGCGTGTCTCCACGCCCAGCATTATATGTGGTTACCGGGGATCGAACTCAGGTCCTTGCGCTTGCAAGGCCGGCGCCGGAACCACTGAGCTAACCCTCCGGCCCTATTACATCCATTTTTAAGGATGCGGTTCAACTCTGGTATTTATGTGTCTTGTCCGGTAGATCAGTCTGTAAATGTGAGGCCTTGCCACACCCAACAATGATCGTATTGATATTTATCTTATCTTTTGTGGCCAGTATTTTTATATATTAGCTGTGCTTTCAACTATTATCTGTTCTGTTGAATTCTTCCCTTTACCAGTACTAGTGACTTTTATCATTTCTGCTAAGTTTGACTTAAACCTGAAAATAGGATAGCTACTCCTGACCATTTTCATGCTCTTTTTGGATGGAATATTGTTCTTTATCCTTTGAATTCTAGTCAATACATTTCTTTAAAGGTTAAGTATGTTTATTTTATAGAGCCTATGATTGGTATCTAATTCCTTGTTAGGTGGTAATTCATATTTTCTATCATTTTGCTTATCTCTGATAACTTGTGTGTTCATGTTTACTGAACATTTTGTTAATAAAGTCTATTATCAATCTAGTATATCATCTTTCAGGTCTCTGAACACTTTATTGATCTTGTTTTATTCATTTCTTTTATCATTTCATAAATTTCACGCCTGTAATCCCAGCACTCAGGAGGCAGAGACAGGAGGATTGCTGAGTTCCAGGCTTGCCTGGGCTACATAGTGAGCTCAGAGCCAGCCCAAACTATAAAGTGAGACCCTGTCTCAAAAAAAAAAAAATTGTCTTTATTGATGCCCACTGGATCAGCTTTGGGGGAGTTTGGAGTTTGTAAAGGCCTTTTTTTGGCTCTTTCCTTTTTTTTTTTTTTTTTTTTTTGCTAGAGGCTGTGGATCAATTCAAATGGAAAAACTTTCTTGTTAATATGGTAATATGGATATAACTTTAGTTAGTGTTTTCTTCCCAGTCATATGATCTTGCCTTTGTTTGCTTTGTGGTATTTGTTTACTTCTTTAACCTACACAATTTAAGTGACTTAGACCTAATACTGTGTTGTGAGAAAATCCCTACTGATTACATCAACATAAGAGATCCAACCATACATCACTCATGTACATTAAAACTTTCTAATGATTTCACTCTTTTATCAATGACACATAAATATATACTGGGATATACTGAAAGTAGACTGGGACATGTTCAGTCTGGAAAGCAAAGGAGAAAAAGGAAGGGATAGATTAGAAAAAAGACAAGAAAAGAGAAATAATAATTGAATGAAACTGGAGAACAATTACTACTGATATTATTTTTATATATTGAGTAATGGGCTGGTGGAGAGGAAGTTTAAAAGATTACTTTTGAGAACAAGATAATTGATGCAAAGAGAGGAAAGTGTAATTGATGATTTACAAAGGCTGTGAGCAAGTCAAAACATGATAATACAAAGCAAGCTTTCATTTAGATCCATACATTTTTGGTGGGAGCTACCCAGACTTGCCCATGAAGAAACTTCCCATATGTGTGCCAGATGAAAGGAAAAGAGGGACTATAAAGGAATAAGTAAGAAAGTAAAAAGAAAGTAAGGTAAAGAAAAAGGAAAACAAAGCTTATGTATTTAGGGGGTAGGGGGTTATGGGATGGGTAGGGAAATGGGAAAAAATGAGAATTAAATCATGTCATGTACTGGTACAAATTTCCAATATTGAGTGTGATCCTGATGTGTATATACAATGTACCAATAAAGATAATTTTTTAAAAAAGAAATACAGAATAGAGGGGAAAAATAAAGTCAAAATATCCCATGTAGCACAAAACACAAAACTTAAGTGTCCTCCAATTTTATTTATATTACAGCCTAAATTTAGGAGCTCTTTCCCTGCATTCAGAAGTCATGAAGCTTTATCAAGGGTCTGGATAGATTTCTAGGTCTTTCCTCCAACTCTCCCTCCTCTGAGTATCACTGTGACCGCCAGATGCTTCTTCTCACCCTGCTCAGTGTATAGCCAGCTCCTTTTGGTCTCTGCCCTACCCACAACCCATACAGCTCTGATTTGCTCAAGTCCTGCCTGTGACTTTGGAGGCTAGGTGATCTGTACGGCATGATGCTCCATCTCCCCATGCAAGCTGGGATCTGGGCACAGCCATCCAGAGGCTTCTGTCTTTTCCCTAGGATCGCATCATCTTAATCAGCTTGGAGAGCAGGTTAAAGTGCGGTTGCCTCAGTCTCCAGTTTTCTGCTGATCTGGATGGATGTGAGGTCTTGATCTCCACTTTCTTGCCTGAACACCAAGCCTTGAGGCTGCTTCTGTGTTCTCCCTCCCACAAGCCACAAGACAAATGCAATGCAGGTGCCCTTCTAGCTAAGGTACCTGCCACTCTTAGGCATTCAGCCTGTGGTGCTTCCTTCCTAACTTTCTGCAGCACATCGTTTTGAAAACTTGGATGTGTCTCAGGATCTGCTGTATTCAGCAGCTCCCAATTGGGGTTGTGGGAGCTCCCACAGGGTGTTGCCTGGCAGGTGATGTGTGAGAAGGATATCATGGGCACAACTCTCTCAGTGTTTGGGGGCAAGAAGGAGCAAGTGTCTTTGCTGGACAATCTATTTATCTCAGTTGGATCGTGCCATTCAAAATTCGAGCCTGCTGGTTTAACCCCTGTTCTCAAGTTCTAATTTCAATCTCTAATCAGGATTTTGCTCTTGTTTTTTAATCTTTACCAAAGGCCTGCTGGTACTTTCTCAGATTCTGTTCTCTGGCTTTCAGTGTGTCTGGTATCCTGGTCTGCAAATATCTTGTTTGCTGTTTTCCTTTTCCCAGTGGGGAAGGTAGGAAAGTTAGGAATTTTATTTAAGCAATTTCCCCTGAAGTGCACAGTCCCTTCACTAAGGCATGAGATTCTCTTCCAAGATGGTCTGTACACAGGACCAACAATGTAAGGGGTGTTAAGGTTCAAAGGCAAATCTCCAATTCTGGATTTGGGTCTGGTGGGTTCCTTTTTTGGCTACTCTTCCTGGCTTTCTTTGCTGCTTCTGTTCCTCTGTTTGTCTCTTTTCCACAGAATGTCTGTTGCCCTCTCATAAAGTGCTGCCCTCAGTTGGACCAAATAATGTTTTAAGTAGAATAAGTTTCTCATTCAATAGTAAATTTCCAGCATAGTGGGAGAAAACAGTCCAAGCACATACCAAGAAAAAGATCAATTTTCTTTGGCAGTGATTAAGAATTTCCCTTAAGTTTTTGTCTTAAAGGCCCATCATAGGCAATAGTCAAACTCATTCTTAGTCTGTAAATACTTTTTCTGTTGATGATTTAAGCCATTTACATGTGTAATTATTATAAAAGGCTGACAGATAAGAGTCCTAATTTTTGTGGGTCACTAAAGACCAATGAATCTTGACTTACTGATCATCTGTGAGATAAAAAAATGGATTTTTATAAAGTAATTGAACATGATGAGTATGAAAACAAAACAAGGGAACTTTATTCTCAAATCTAAAGAATCCATAAGCTAGAGCACAGGCTACTTACAAAACAATGATGCAAAGGGAGTTACATTTATAGCAAGAAAGCCTTTTGATGCCAGAAAGGGGGAAAAAAGATGAAATCCTTGGTTCATCAATAAATGGCAATTACAGAAACCATCCTGCTCAGATCTTAAAGCTTAAGCATTTTTTCTTCTTAAATCATGCTATATATAAAGCAATGCTTATATTGCTCTTTACTGTACAGCTTTATAACCTATAAGAAATTATTCCTTTGACAAACTTCTCAAAAGAAGTTTACAATTTCAGAAAAGCTGAAATCCTAAACAAATTAGAAGCCAGTTAAAAAAAATTCAGAATGCTTTATTATTTTTCAGGTTGGCAATGCTTAAGCCTTAGGATAATCCATGAATAGTGCAGTTCATATTTCACTGAAGCAAGTGGCATTAAATGAGGAACAATGAACACGAGAAGATATAAGATGAAACAATAGTAAATCACATTATCTGCTAGTTATATTTGTATTAGATTTCTTGGTTTCATATTTTTTCTTGGTATCAAATTAATTTTTATCCTACAATTTCCAATAATGACAGGAGAAATTAATTTATGTATTTTCTTACATAATGGCAAAGATTTCAATGAATCTTTTCTTCACAGAAAATGTTCTTCCTTATACCTTAAACTCTTATGCCTTAACTATATAAAAGACTTTCAATATCATGAGCCTAATGAATTTTTTCAAAACAGAGTGGTCTTAAATATTCCAGAACTAGGCAGTAATATTGTTAGAAAAATTTTCTCTGTAAATAGTGAAACAAACTTTTTTTTTGGCACCAGAAATCAAACTTGGAAATAAACTTTTAGAGATAAATTTAAACATATTTACTGAAACTGCTATATGTAATATGCACACATATAGATACAGACACAAATATAGGTATAGATACAGATATATCAATATAGATATAAAATGATCTGTAAACCTCTAAGTAATGATTGATTTGGTAAAGTCAAATAAAACTACAACAAAAATGAGGTATCAAGAACCACAGGATGTACGATAAAAATAGAAAGCAAACCAGGCATTGAAAAGAAACAGTAAAGCTACCGACAGTGAGTCACCCCTGAGGCCTCTAGAAAAGTCTGCTCTTTCAATCAAGTCAGCATTTTAAATGAGAAGAAAACAGATATTCTGTAAGCCTTAGATTTTTATCTTACTTAAAGGCACAGAGCTGCTCTCTGAAAATAAATTTCATTAAAATAGAGGCATGAAGAAGCTGGGGATTTAGTTCAGTGGCCCTACACCTGTTTTGCACTCAGAAGGTCCTGAGTTTGATCCCCAGGAACCCATCCCCTCAAAGAAAGGAAGCAAACTGAAGTTTCTGTGAGCTATATGTATTATTTTTCCATCTTAAACATTTTCAACATTTTCAGTGTTAAAAACAACTCGCTGATCTCTTCAAAACAGAATGGTTTTTGGAAGAAATTTTATAAACAATTGAAGTAAGAATGCTAAAAATCAGAGAAAATAATAAAATTTCACTATCAACAGTGAATAATCACTAGTGAATAACTACTTCCTATAAACAGAATTCTAAATAGGGATTTGAGGTGTCACGGCAAAAATGAGAAAAGTGTTGTTTTCTTTAGTTTTAAGAATAATACTAAAGGCTAAATAAACACATTTCTATTTTGCTTCCTCAGAACTCTTTCCTCAAAACACTCAAGCATTAATCTATTAAAAATAGCATGACGAAGGAATATGAAGGAAAAAAGCAAAAGCTTTGCTGTCAGACAAAAGATTCAAAACATGATTTTCAGACTAGATAAATTTCTTTAGGCAACTTACTTGATGTACCATATACAAAACTGTGATGATACATGCTTTTTGAGAATTAAATAATTGGCTGACAGGACTACAAATCAAGTAGTAAAATATCCAAAAATTAAGAGACATTTACCTACTCTGTATTTCCTTTTCTCTCTTTCAATGATATAAAATAAAACTAGAATAAACCAAAATCATATTGTTGCACATGGAAGTAATCTTCAGATTGTCATACAAATGTCTTAGTGCCAGAAGTATCACTATTTAAGCTGAAACCAGTTTTTGAAGGCAAAATAACTATAATAAAGTGACAAGACATTTATTCTTCAATTGAAGAATAATTTGGTATACCATATAGTATACCAAAAGAATAAACTAAGATTAGAGATAAAATACTTCCCAATATTCATTTCAGTGCTCATTTTAAACATTCCAGATTAAATCAAATGCACATCAACAAAAACTTTCAGAATTTTTAATCAACCTAATTTTATGCAAAATTTTATAATTGAGTATTTTAGTGTTTTATAATTTGAGTATTTTGGTTTTAATTTCCTCATAAGCAAACCAACATAAAATGATACATTCTTGCCTTATATAGAGAAAGCAAACACATAAATTACAGTTCAAAGTTTAAAATATTAACTAAATTTTTTACAGAAAGGATAGGGGCTAAAATTATAGTATAAGTTCAAAGCAAAATTTACCAAGTTTTATTCTTTAACAATATATAAAGGGAAATAAATCAAATATATGACTTGTATAGCTCTGGTTAACAAGATCAGTTAATTATAAAAATATTAGTTCTTGGAAGAAAATTTCAAATTCTGCAAGTCTTACACCTTTAATCTATAAAGAAAATAAAAACAGATGTTAAGGGTGAAGCCACCACATGGTAGGGCAGAGCTGAACTTCAGCCATTTCTCAGTTCTCTGTTCTTTTATGGCACAACACAATGCATGGTTGGAATATGCAGTAACAGTCACAAAAAGACTGCCTTCTCACCTTTTGTAACAGCTGATTAACATACTTTGGTTTTTTTATGTGAAGTTTGTAAGACACAGACGTGGAATGCTGGCTTGCATTCTTGCTGCTACCTATAAAATCTTTTTTCTTTGACAGGAATAAAAATATAACTTACATACATGCACTAATAAAAGTCTAGACTATTTGCCAGAAAAACAAACAGCTTAAACATTTCATCTGACATAGTTACAGATAAAATCTGTAACATTTAAATTGATATCAGGATTTTCTGAAGTCTATGTAAGCCAAAGCATAGTTAAGCTATCCATTGGGCCAGAGGGTTAGCTCAGTGTTTCTGGTGCCTGCCTCGCAAGCGCAAGGTCCTGAGTTCGATCCCGGTAACCATATACAATGCTGGGCGTGGAGACTCACGCCCACCAGCCATCAACACCACATACCACAGTGCTGGGCGTGGTGGCTCACGCCTGTCATCCCAGCACTCGGGAGGCAGAGACAGGAGGACTGCTGAGTTCGAGGCTTGCCTGGGCTGCATAGGGAGCTCAGGGCCAGCCTGAACTACAAAGTGAGACCCTGTCTCAAAAAAGGAAAAAAAAATATCCATACAACTCAGAGCAGATAAAAAAGCAACGTGAAGGATTCACAACATAGTACCAATATTCAGACTTTCTTTTCTCTTTTCCATCATATTAAAAGATCACTGCAAAACTGGTGAAAGGGGGAAGCTAGTATTATATAAAACTACTAAAAGTATAAATCCTTTCACAGAAATATTTTTACACAGTTCTTACTTACCTTAACTTCAAATCAACTAAAGTCACATATATCTCCATTCACTTACCCACCGCAGGCTTTCATTCCTTACCTTACCCAAGCTTGTAGAGCCATTTCACTGTATTGACTACTTTCTCTTTTTTTTCTCAAAACTCTACTTTCTTTGCTGCCAAGACACCATTCTCAACTAATTTCTTCCCACCTCTTTGGTTACACTATCTTGGTTGTTTTGTTTTGTTTCCCAGAGTTAAAGTTCTAACCATCCTTCAACTGTTGGTGGTCTATAGGACTCACTCCCTACCCATGTCTCACTCAAAAATATTACAAAATTTAATCTTTTAATGCATCATCACTAAGGTAAAGCAGCCTGGAGCTGAATTTACCTGTGAAAAATTTTCAAAACATAATTTTTTTTTCAACTTACAGAAGTCTCACAGAAGATTTTAAAATTCTCACACTTTGTTTTTCTTTTAAAATCTTATTTACTTTTATGGCCCAAATGCCCTTTGATGTAACTGAACACACCATGGTATGGTATAGCACAAAATGTGCATTGTAAAAGCGTTTTAAACACTGGAAGCCAAATACATGGTTTAATTTCACCAGTATGTCCTTGAGGCTTTTAGTCACATTTTTTTCTATGAAATAAACACAAAACAATCACTGGTTGAATTCATGCATTACTGTGTGTTTTGGATATATATAAGCGTGTACATGTGTTTTTGTATACATAGCTACACTGGCATTTACCAAGACCATCTTATTAAACAATAAAAATAGCATCACCAGGGGCCGGAGGGTTAGCTCAGTGGTTCTGGCGCCTGCCTCGCAAGCGCGAGGTCCTGAGTTCGATCCCCAGTAACCACATATAATGCTGGGCGTGGAGACACACCCACCAACAATCAACACCGCCTACTATAATGCTGGACGTGGTGGCTCACGCCTGTAATCCCAGCACTCGGGAGGCAGGGACAGGAGGATTGCTGAGTTCGCGGCGGCTTGCCTGGGCTACAGAGTGAGCTCAGGGCCAGCCTGAACTACAAAGCGAGACCCTGTCACAAAAAAAAAAAAAAAATAGCATCACCACAAAAATAATGTATTATCAGACTATGACAGTGTTTAAAACCACTTATATAATCTTATAACTATAAGAAGTAAAGACATTCTCAATCACTCTAATATTAGATTTAAAAGCACAGATAAGGGAACTTACTAAACGAAAACAAGAATGCTGAGCAAATTTACATTTGTAGGGCAGGTGATGATAAAAAGCTAAAATAAGGGCCGGAGGGTTAGCTCAGTGGTTCCGGCGCCTGCCTCGAAAGCGCAAGGACCTGAGTTCGATCCCCGGTGACCACGTATAATGCTGGGCATGGAGACACGCCCACCAACAATCAACACCGCATACCACAATGCTGGACGTGGTGGCTCACGCCTGTAATCCCAGCACTCGGGAGGCAGAGACAGGAGGATTGCTGAGTTCGCGGCGGCTTGCCTGGGTACCATAGTGAGCTCAG
>PVIC010006424.1:5193-54417 GCA_004025085.1 Thryonomys swinderianus
TCTTGCTTTGTAGTTCAGGCTGGCCCTGAGCTCACTATGGTGCCCAGGCAAGCCGCTGCGAACTCAGCAATCCTCCCGTCTCTGCCTCCCGAGTGCTGGGATTACAGGCGTGAGCCACCACGCCCAGCATTATATGTGGTAACCGGGGATCGAACTCAGGTCCTTACGCTTGCGAGGCAGGCACCGGAACCACTGAGCTCACCCTCCGGCCCTATAATACTATTTTTTAAACTGAATTTTTTATTGGTACATTTTATATACAGCTCACAATCACATGCATACTAGGCAACATTGGGGAACTTGTACCAGTATATGACTTGAGTTAATTCTCATTTTTACCCATTATAATACTAGTTTTTAAAATTACATGTATTTTAGGGCTACATGTTCATAATGATCATATATTTGTTTCTTTTACTGTGTGTTGGTATTACATGTAGTGGGTTAGAATAGGCTATATAACTGTGGAATGACAAGTAATCTCTGAATCAGTGTCCTATAACAGTAAACAAAATAAAGTTTGCTCATATGACATTACATATTCAATAGGAGTGGAGCTCCTTTAGGTTTTATATCACTATGTAACCTATTTCCATGATAACTACAGCAGTAGAAAAAGAATATGACTTGTGCAATAGCTGCTTTTCTTTTTCTTTTTTGGTGGTGCTGGGGATAGGGCCTAGGATCTTACGTATTCATGCGTGCTAAGCAAGTGCTGCACCACTGAGCTTTCCCCACAGCCATATATACATATATAAAGTTATACATATATATGTATACATATATATATATATATATATATATATATACATACATATATACATATACCTTTACTTGGAGACAAGATCTCATTGAGTTGTCCAGACTGGATTTGAACTTGCAATTCTCCTGTCTCAGCCTTCCAGGTAACTAGTATTGTAAACTTGTGCAATGATCTTAAAGCTTCCACCTGGAAGTAACAGTTCTTTTCTGCTGACCTTTATTGGTCAAAGCAAATCATAATGCTGCACTTATTATTAACGGGCAAGAGCATGCTATTTTACCATGAATCTGAAAACAGAAAGAACTGAAACTATTTGGTAAAACGTACAATGTGTAGGCTCACATAATTCCTAGAAAATCAAAAATACTAGCTGATGGGAGCTGGAGGGTTAGCTCAGTGGTTCCGGTACCTGCCTCGCAAGTGCAAGGTCCTGAGTTTGATCCCCAGTAACTGCATACAATGCTGGGCGTAGAGAGTCACGCCCACCAGCCATCAATACCACATACCACAGTGCAGGGCGTGGTGGCTCACACCTGTAATCCCAGCACTCAGGAAGCAGAGACAGGAGGATTGCTGAGTTTGAGGCTTGCCTGGGCTCCATAGTGAGCTCAGAGCCAGCCTGAACTACAAAGCGAGACCCTGTCTCAAGAACAACAACAACAAAAAAATACTAGCTGATGCATATAAAAGAAGAAAAAAAGGCATTAACGTGCCTTCTTCTATACCATGTTTTGGAACCTGAGGTAGCTCTGAGCTGTAGGGGTGGGATAATACTTGGAATTTATTAGAGAGTGAAGTTTTGATTCATATTGACTTTTCTATGTACGTATTGGGCATCCAAATTCAGGGTCTTCCACATACTACACATATTCTCTATGACTGAACTCACTTATATTCCTAAATATGATTTCCCTGAAGTCAGAAATGATTGCAAAAGTTGAGTCTTCCAGAAATATCATCTAACTAAGAAGAGATAGAATAATTCTGACAAATGATGATGGAAAAACAATAGATTTACACCCTATTAACACATACAGTTAAATATACTGATTACATATTTCTAACTATGCATTTTACTAATAAAGTCTAAAGTTTTTCAATATCCCTATTCTTCCTCAGGCTAGAATTTAAGTGTTCACTAAGCACCGTCCCAGTCTAGTTGTTGTCTAGAGTGTTGTCTCTCTCCTAACAAATAAATAAAAATTAAGCTATAAACATAAAACTTCACAACTTTTTAAATTTGCTGAATAATTTTTCCTTACCTCTGAATAAACTTTTAGATTGGCCCTAGTTTTCATAATTAGTATTATACAATAAACAACCCTTTTGTAACATTTAGCACTAAAAAGCATTCATTTAGTAATTCAGAACACTTAATCAGTATATGTATCAAATTGTTGAGGCCTAATGTTACAAACTCAGAGCTGCTTGAGTTTTTGGAAGCCCTTGATTTGGGAGGAGACATGGTTAGTCAACTCTCTCCTCTACCTATTTATACTCTTGTTTATGAGGATGAGAGGTATTAGGAGCAAACGCAGAGTCATAAGTGCTTGTTAAAGTTGTCCTCTCGTATTGCTTATCTCTAGATAGGGCCTGTGCATATGTAATAACCCTCTTAAAAAGCTATGTGGGTTTCTCAAAGACTATACCACTGAAGACCGCTGACTATAGCTCCATTGGTAGAAGTTTTAGCTGCAAATGGTTAGTATCCACACAATACTTTCATGAGTAATTACTGTACTCGAACAAATATTGTTTGCAATTGGCATTGATAGTCCCCAATTTGTGATGGTTTAATTTAGAATTTTTACTTTGTAATGGTGCACAAATGATGTCATTTAGTAGAATTCTTACTTTGAGGTTTGAATTTTTGTTTCCTCCAAAGCTAGTGATATTTCAGCATGATCTTTTCATAATGCTGGGTAGCAGCAGAGACCTGCCCTCTCCCACAAGCCAAATGGTCACGAGAGGAAACCACCAGTGTACTACAGAAGTAGCGATACACCTTTTAGAGATTGATCAGACTGCAACCTCAACCCCACTTATTTGTTACAAAGTACCAACACTGCAATTAAACCTCAATACTGATATTTTTGTTTAGAAAAAATAACTCATACATTAGCATCTTTTGTCTTAAAAGAAATGCAAATAACATACATGCCATAGTTTTCCTGCCACTGCTCTATAGTGTACCATGTTGCTGCACTGTAGTTGGTAGTAGATTAGGTATATTAAATGTGTTTCTGATTAGATGGTTTTAATTTATGATGGCTTTTGGAAGATAAACTCATCATAAGTTAAAGAGCACCTGCCTTTTTCTCTGAGTGAATAAATTAAGTAAATTGATGCCACAGCACTTGACAACTCAGCTATATTTATGTGACATTTGTTTTCTTAAATGTACATTCATTCTAGCAACTCATATTGTGGGAAATTAATCCACACACCACAGCTGAAAATAACTAAACTTCAACCTATTCAATATTTCATTGAAGATGCTTAAATAATTTAAATATTTCTGCTGTGCAGCTATAGAATGAAGAAGAAAGTTCCAACTCTATTTAGTCCTTATTTATCTCATTGGCTATGTGTTCAGTGTTCTAGATCATATTTTCTAACTCATTGTAAGAAAATCCCTTAAGTATTAATCACACAAGTATGAAAAAGAAGAGGAGCTCTAGTTTTAAAACCAGATGAAATTATGTAGTCAGAGTTTGGCAAATAACAACCCACAGGGCAAATCAAGCCCTCAGCATGTTGATGTTTGGCCTGTGAAATAAGGATTTAAAAAATAGTGTTACAGCCAGGTTTGGTGGCTCAAGCCTGTCATCCCAGCACTCGGGAGGCAGAGGAGGAGGATTGCTGAGTTCAAGGCTTGCCTGAGCTACATAGTGAGCTCAGGGCCAGCCTGAACTACAAAGTGAGACCCTGTCTCACACACAGAGACACAAATAGTTTTACATAGTTGAAAAATTATTAGAAGAATATTTTGTGACATATGAAAATTCTACATAATTCAAATTTTGGTTTCCATAAATAAAATGTTATAAAGACACAGCCACCTTCATTTATTTACTGTTGCCTCTGGGTTTGTGCTCTAGTGGCAGAGCTGAGCCCTCATGACAGAGTCTGTATCATCTTCAAAGTATAAAATATCAACTATCTGGCCCTCTAGAGAAAATATTTGTTGTTTTGTTCAGTTCTAATGTAATGTTTTTTAAATAATGCATCCTTTAAAAACTGCAAAACAAATTGAGATAATTTCACAGCACCAAATTATTTCTGTCTATACTCCAGGTTTAGCAAACCTTGTTCATTATCCACCAAGATTATTAAGACCTTACTATTTCAGCACCTCTGGTCCAGTGGCTGATATTCTCATTGCTGTGTCCAATGGATTTTTACAAGAACTGTGAAAGACTGCTCTTCCTATTCATGTATGGGAGTCTGAAAATGCCAGATGATCAACAGCTCCTCTGACCTAGCAACTTTCAAGTGATGAATCAGAGAACTTAATGTATAAAACTTCTGTTGACCACTGAGTGGGCTAGTTCTAAGGCATGTTTTAAACACCATTTCTCAAAGATTCTCTCTGACATTAAATTCAAGTGAGCCCCTGTAGAAGCTAGCTTAGTAGTGTGCCTTTTGGTTACTTTTCTTTCCTAGTATTATTTCTCCACTTCCCTACTAGTATCCCCTGCAACCCCATCTACCATGAATAAACTACTTCTATTGAAATCCAAGTCTCAAGATCTGTTTTGGGAAACCAGCCAGGGATTTAGCTTAGTGGCACTGCACTTGCCTGGCAAGGGAAAGGTCTTGAGTTCAATTCCTGGTACAAAATAAAACTGATACTATACAGTTACACAAGGTGTAGCTTCTAATGTTGTCTACATAGTCTCAAAAATCATTCTCAATTTCAGTGTCATTGATATAATTTTGAGTTGTCAGAACCATTCAGCAATGGAGATTGAGTAAAGATGAAGGGTAGAGATCATGATGTAAATCAAAGAGACAACACAGCATTAGATGAATTAGTGCTAACATCCTCCATATATCTCCAAGTTTTCTAAATAGTTCCTAAATTCTACCAGAGTTTTTCAACATATTTCACACATTTTTAAACAATTATTTTTAATTAGTACATAAAAATGAAATTGTACATATTAATGGTGTAACAGGTAATGTTTCATTACTTGTAAATATTGTATAATGTTTAAATCAAGTTAAACATAACTATCTCTTCAAACACTTACCGGTTTTTTAAAAAATTTGTTTCTAAGCCTCTATTAGGATTTCCACATTAGAAAGTTGAAATCAAAGAAGGCTAAACCAAATTACTAGCATGCTTTACACTTTTTTGAAAGAGAGATCAAAGGAAAGGGGCAAATAAAAGTAATTATGGTTTTAAGTTACTCTTAGAGGATTTTGTACTGTATAAATCTAAGTTGCTAGACTGGTTTCTAGAAAACTGGAGCAAGTTAGGGAAATCAGAATGCACTATAATGTTATACAACCCAAATTCAAATTTTAGGGTCTTTCACTTACAAACTGTATACTTTTGGGTAACTGCCCTTATGCAGATTTATTTATATATCTATAAAACAAGCAACAATTCACTTTACAGCTTTGAGGATTAAATGGGATAATGTGTGTTCAGAAAGTGACAGCTTTTCTAATGTTTATTTCTCTAGGAGTTCATTTTTAAATAAGATATTGTCTTGGGTGAAAATTTTCACATTTCCCATGGTTACATCAGTCTCATGTAGAGGAGGAGTTGACTTCCTCCTGGCACAACTTTTGGGTCTTCTGCAGGCTAAAAAGTTAAACCACTTTGTCCTGTCCCAGAGCTTACAAATCTACCCTTAAATAGGAGAATGTTGTGATTTTTGTCATACATTAGAGAAAATACTTTAAACTGCCTGCCATTCATCTCTTGCAACCACAATAAAATAAATGATATCTAGGGAAGGTGATCGATCAGCTTTCTATCTTTGGCACTTGGAAAAATCTTAATTCCTCTAGTTGGTGTCAGTATTCCTTTTTAGTAGGAATAACTGTCGCCTTTCTCTAATTTTCCTCTTTGGCTTGACTTCTGGGGATTTAGGTGTGTGTGCATACATGTACAGACACAGGCATGTGCACACACACCACACACCACATTTTTTTTCCTCAGTCAAAATTCTAAGTTTCTACACTTTCCATTCAGCTAATGTTGTTTACATATTTTTTTAGGCTGTCTTTTTTTTAGGAGGGGGTTCTGTGATTGAACTCATGGTCTTGACATTGAGCTACAATCCCAGATATTTTTATTTTTATTTTTTATTTGGAGACAGGATCTTGTTAAACTTCTCAGGCTTATACTGGACTTGTAATTCTCCTGCCTCAGCTTTCCAGAGTGCTGAGAATATAGGCATGTTCCACTTTGCCTTACCTACCTCATTTATTGTTGTTTATTTGGAAGATTTTGTGAAAATGCAGCTGAGTAACTAAAATAAATGAAAAATACTCCTACATATATATTTCTAGGGTAGATAAAATTCAGTAAATGCATTGCATTGGAGGTAGAGCTTTCTGCAGACTCATTTGAATTATGACCCTTTTGAACCACAGGTTTCTCTTTTCCTTAAGTTTAGTTGTCACTGTTTATCATTTGTTTCCTAAATATATCATTTATGGTCTTAAATAAAGCTACAAAGTTAATGTCATCCCCTTTCTTTCTTTCTTTCTTTCTTTCTTTCTTTCAGTACCAGAGATTGAGCTCAGGACCTTGTGTTTGCTAGGAAGACACAGCACCTCTGAGCTACATCTCTGACTGCATGCTTTTTTTAATTCATTCTTTTATTGAAAGAGAGGCTAGGGAAAAGAAAAGAAAGGAAAGAAAAATTTTGGTGGTTAAAACAACAATGAAAAAAATAGAAACAAAGCTTATGTTTATAGGGGAAGGGGCTATAGGGAGGGCAAGAGAATGGGAAAAGATGAGAATCAAGATATATCATATACAGGTACAAATTCTCAATGCTGAATGTGATCAGAATGTGTGTGTGTGTGTGTGTGTGTGTGTGTGTATATATATATATATATATATATACCAATAAATCAATTAAAAATAAAAAATCTATCAAAAACTGAGGATATGATAGTGATAAAAAAGAATTTTCTGGTTCTCAAAGGGCTTACATTGTAGTGAGAGAAGAAGAAAATAAATATATTCTCTTTGTTCGATCATCCACTTGAAAATCTTGATAAAGTTGCTTTAAACTTATTGATCTCAATTTCATAATATGACAAATGTGATCAAATAAAAGAATAGTGGTTTATTGCAGAGTTTTGAGTTTTCAGCTGTTTTGTAGGAAATAAAGATAGGTAAAAGTATAGTAAGTAATGGATAATGGGTGTTATTTGTGACATAGTGGTCAAAAAAATGTTTTTGTGAAGTTGCATATAAGCAGAGGCCTGAAATGAAATAAAGGAGTGTGCCAATAGGTTATTTTGGAGAAGAGTGCCTACAAAGTGGAATACAGAAGCAAAGTGTTATGGCTTATATCTAGATATCCCCCAAAACCTCATGTGGTTATAAGTAAGCTTTTGGAAGATGACTGGATCATGGATGTGATTCTGGATTAGCTCACTGATGAGATTTTAGTCAGATACGATGTTGGGTGTTAAGATCAGAAGTGGGCCACTGGCATTATGGACAAGTAGGGTATTATATGACTATCATACCCTCTGCCACGATGCCCTACCATTTAGCCAGCCATCTATAGACTGAAACCTCTACAAACTGAAACACAAAGCAAACCTTTCCTCCTTTAACTTGAAGGTGTTGGCACTGTGTCTCAGTGACTGACGAATTCTGACTGCCACCATCCTGATCAGTGACCTAAAACACTCCCTCCCAGCACAGCTGCACCTGGGGACTCCTAGAACTAATCAGCCCTGCTATTGATAGTAGCTGGCACTCCCTGAACTTTCCCAAGTTTAATCTTTCTGCAGCCATCACTGCTTTGCTGTCTCAAGCCTTGTTCTTGGCAGAGAGCCACAACTCCCTTTCACAGAACTCTTCCTTCTTTCAGATTCTATAAAAGGCCCCATGGCCTCCATGAGAGCTAATGGTCTGGCCTCAGTGCCAGGGTAGTCTCTCTCAGGTTTGTTCTGAAATAAATCTGTCCTGTTCAGTTCATATCTCTGTTTCTTTTCCTTTTTCTTAGTGGGAACAAGAAAGTAACTAGGACAGATATTGGTACTAGAGAAGTGGCCATATTGCTGTGATCCTACCAGGCCATGTAGTTTGGAAGTCTTTTGAATTAACTCATGGAAAGAATTTGTAAAGATTTGGAGGTACAAGGCCATTCCCAGCACAGAGGACTGAGGCCTGCTGACTGGCCACTGCTCAACCTTGGAGCCATATGGAGATAACTCAGGTACAGACCCCAGGCATCATTCCCAGCATGGAAGACTGAGGCCTCAACCAGCCCCCACTCCACCCCAGAGATGCATGGAGAGGACTCAGGTGCAGACCCTGGGTGCCATTCCCAGTGCAGAGAACTGAGGCCTGCTGACCGGCCCCACTCCACCCCAGAGCCACAAAGAGAAGACTCAGGTACAGACCCCAGGCACCACTCCCAGCTTGGAGGATTAGGGCCTGCCAGCCAGCCCCCACTCCACCCTGGAGCTGTGTTTTGAGGACCCAGGCCTGAGAGGACCTGGAGCAATTTCCTGCGACCCTCCACACCAGGTCAGTGCTGAGAGATCAGGCAAGATTTTAAAAAAAGAATCTAGCTTCTGTTTTGCCATCTACTCCTAGATCCCTCTATTCACCTCTTGTCCCCACACCCTCTCCTATCTTCCTATCAGAAGCAATACCCAGAAGTAAAAGATTCTTAAGTTGCCCTATTTTTTCTCCTGTACTATTATAAGAAAGTGTACAAAGTCTCCAGCAGTCTTATAGCATACAGTTGGTACTGTTTTATATATGCCCTTTTGTCCTCTGTTACTCGCTGGCATTTATGAGGTTCTAGAGTCTAGGTGATCTTCATAAATCTGCTAACCCTATTTAATTCTCCTGTCTCCTCCCTACCTCCCTGATTCCCCAGTGACCTTTACCCCCAAAGGGTTCTGGGGGTGTATTTATGATCTGCATGTTGTATACACATTGTTGATTAATTCTAAATTTTGGCATATGGACATAGAGGTAACTCATGAGCTCGAAGTCTTCAGAATAGAAATTAACAAATTTTTTTATTTACTGTGTTTAATTCTGATATTGGAACTGATTGTATTATGGTAACAAAGATGATGTGTTGTTCTGTTCAAATACCCAGGATGTGTCAGAACTGAGAACTCTCAAGGGTCATTACAGATTCACAGAGGACACCCCCAGGAAGGTGCCACTACCAGAGGGCCCCAGATAACAGAAATAAAGAGACCTGTAACAAACATTGCCCTGTCATCAGGCAAAGAATTAAACAAACAGCATTAGTAACAACAAAAGAGTACAAATAAGAAAATATACAAAAAAGCAGACACAAAGATCATCACCACAGGGAAATTCAGAGAAAAGGGAAAAAGGGCAAAATGAAACTCAAACACCAGGACTCTTTGAGATGGTAACTAAAGAGGATCTAGTAAAATGGAAATCAGAACTCATCTCTAAGATCAAAACGGAGATACTATCCACAGTGAAAGACATCATTAAAGAAGAGATCAGTGAGATGAAGGAATCCAAGACAGCAGAAGCAATGGAACCTTTTAAACAGCTTCAAGCAGAGTTCCAGGGGATGATGAAGGAGAAAGAAAGCTAGAGAAGTAGGATGAATGAAGCAGAGAACCGAATCTCAGACCTAGAGGATAGCATAGCAACCAATGAGCAGGAAAGATATAATTTATGGAAAAGGGCAAGGGACCATGAGAAATCAATCCAACAGCTTCTAGATGACTCAAACAAAAATAATATGACTGATTGGAGTCACTGAGGAAGCATGAGACAGTGTTAAAAGACATAAGAAAATTATTGTCAGAGATAACAGAAAACTTCACAGGAAAAGAAATGGACATACAGATAAATGAGGCCTATAGGACTCCAAAAGGCCATGACATAACAATATCTACACCTAGACATATAATTATCAAGGTTCCAGATGCACAAAAAAAGAATGAAATACTGAAAGCAGTGAGAGAAAGGAAGAAAATCACCTACAAAGGGAAGCCCATTAGGATCACAGCAGACTTCTCAACAAGCATTCAACACAAGGAGAGTGTGGAGGAAAATATTTCAAGCATTGCAGGAAAACAACCTCCAACCTAGACTGTTATATCCTGCAAAACTATCTTTCAGAATCGATGGGGAAATAAGATACTTCCATGATAAAGAACACCTGAAAAATTTCACAAATATAAAACCTGCACTCCAAAACATTCTAAAGAACATCTTGGAAAAAAAAACACAGAAAATTCCATACCCACGAGACCCAGGAGAGTGAATTCAATGGGGCAAACAAGCAACTAAATAGAAAAGGGGAAAAGCAAGGAACAAAAGAACCGAGAACAGGGAAACATGGCAGCTCTGAATATGTCCATATCAGTCATAACCATTAATGTCAATGGACTCAATGGGCCTATTAAAAGACACAGACTAGCAGACTGGATCAAGAAGAAAGATCCTACAATCTGCTGCATACAGGAAACACACCTAATTCAGAAGGAAACCCATAGACTGAAAATAAAAGGTTGGAAAACAATCCTCCACACCACAGGAAACTGCCAAAAAGCAGGAGTGTCTATCTTATTTGCAGGTAAAATAGATTTCAAACCCAAACTGATTAAAAGAGATAAAGAAGGTCACTATATTCTCATACAGGGAACTATCCAAGAGGAAAAATAACAATCATAAATATGTATGCACCAAACTCTAATGCACCCAACTATATAAAACAAACATTACTGGACATGAAAAGCCAGTTAACCACGAATACAATAGTAGTAGGGGATTTTAATACTCCACTGTCACAAATTGACAGATCAACTGGACAAAGAATCAATAAGGAAATACTTGAGCTAAATCAAACTTTTGAGCAAATGGACTTATTAGTTGCCTACAGAATTTTTCACCCTACAAAGTGAGAATATATCTTCTCAGCTGCTCATGGATCATTCTCCAAAATAGATCTCATTGTAGTCCATAGAACAAGCTTAAGTAAATGCAAAGGAATCAAAGTTATCCCCTGCATACTATCAGACCATAGTGCCTTGAAACTGGAGCTGAATAGCAGAAGAAATTCCAAGATCCTCACAAACACATGGAAATTGAAGAACACTCTGTTGACCAACCAATGGGCCACAAAAGAAATTAAAGAAGAAATTAAACAGTCTCTACAGCTAAATGACAATGCCAGTACAACATACAGGAATCTATGGGACACAATGAAAGCAGTTCTATGAGGGAAATTCATAGCAGTGAATGACTACACTCGGAAAACAGAGCAAAGTGAAATAATCTCATGATGAAACTCAGACAATTAGAAAAAGAGGAGCAAGACAAACCCAAAGCACATACTAGGGAGGAAATTATAAGGATCAAAGCAGAAATTAATGCAATGGAGACAAAGAAAACAGTATAAAGAATCAATGAATCCAAGAGTTGGTTCTTTGAAAGGATAAATAAAATCGACAGACCCTTAGCCAACCTTATCAAACAAAGGAAGGAAAAGGCTCAAATCCATGCTATAAGGAATGAAAATGGGGAAATCAGCATAGATCCACAGGAAGTCTAAAGGATATTGAACCCATATTTTGAAAATCTGTACTCAAAGAAGATGGAAAATCTAGAAGAAATAGATAGATTCCTAGACACATATGAACTTCCAAAGCTGAACAAAGAGGATGTAAGAATGTTAAACAACCCGCTATCAATCTAGGAAATTGAGAATATAATAAAAAACCTACCAACAAAGAGAAGTCCTGGTCCTGACGGCCTCACTGCTGAATTCTACAAAACTTTTAAAGCAGAGTTAATGCCAGTACTTCTTAATCTTTGTAATGAAATCAAAAGGGATGCCGTACTCCCTAAATTATTCCTTGGAGCAACTATCACCTTGATTCCAAACGCAGAGAAAGGTCCCACCAAAAAAGAAAACTGCAGGCCAATTTCTCTAATGAACACTGATGCAAAAATCCTCAATAAAATACTGACAAACAGAATACAGAGAGTTATCCAGAAAATCATACACCCTGATCAAGTTGGATTTATCCCACGGATGCAAGGCTGGTTCAACATACGTAAATCAATCAGTGTAATACACTATATTAACAGAATCAAGGACAAAAAATATATGATCATCTCAATAGACACAGAAAAATCATTTGAATAAGTCCAGTACTCATTTATGATCAAAACCCTACAGAAAATTGGAATAGATGGACTTTATCTCAATTTAATACAAGCTATTTATGAGAAACTAACAGCCAGCATCATACTGAATGGGCAAAAACTGAAACCTTTTCCACTAAGATCAGAAATGAGACAAGGATGCCTTTTGTCACCATTCTTGTTCAATATAGTGCTGGAAACATTAGCCATAGCAATCAGGCAGGACAAGGATCTAAAAGGAATAAAGATCAGAAAGGAAGAAGCTAAACTGTCATTATTTGCTCATGATATGATACTCTATCTGGAGGATCCTAAAGACTCAGCCAAAAGACTGCTAGACTTAATTACCAAATTTAGTAGTGTTGCTTGATACAAAGTTAATGCTCAAAAATCAATAGCTTTTGTCTACACAACAGACTCACTGAAAGAGAAATTGGGCAGTCAGTTCCTTTCACAATAGCACCCAGAAAAATGAAATATCTAGGAATCAGCCTAACAAAGGAAGTGAAAGACCTCTATTCTGAAAACCATAGGACTCTGCAAAACGAGATAGAAAAGGAAATCAGAAAATGGAAAGATATCCCTTGTTCCTGGGTAGGGAGAACCAACATCATGAAAATGGCTATACTCCCACAACTACTATACAGATTCAATGCAATTCCAATTGAAATTCCAATACTATACTTCACAGAGCTAGAGAAAAATCATCCAAAAATTCATCTGGAGCCACAAGAGACCTAGAATAGCAAAAGCAATTCTAAGCAACCAGGACACGGCAGGGGGTATTACAATCCCCAATCTAAAACTCTATTGTAAAGCCACCATAATAAAACTGCATGGTACTGGCAAAGTAACAGACCTGAGGACCAGTGGAATAGATTAGAAGACCCAGAAACAACCCCGAATACACTAAGCCACCTTATCTTTGATAAAGGAGCCAAACATCCTCAATGGAGGAAAGACAGCCTCTTTAACAAATGGTGCTGTAAAAACTGGGCTTTAACCTGCCAAAAACTAAAGCTAGACCCATCTCTTTCACTGTGTACAAAAGTAAATTCACAATGGATTTAAGACTTAAACATTAAAACAGAAACAATAAGCCTGCTGGAAAACAGGTTAGGCAAAACTCTTGGACACATTGGCTTAGGCAGAGACTTTATGAATAAAACCTCTCTAGCACAAGAACTAGCAGAAAGAATCAAGAAATGGGTTGTCATCCTACTGAAAAGATTCTGCACAGCAAAAGAAGTCACTGGCACTGCTAAAAGACAACCAACAACAGGGGAAATATCTTTACTAGGTGTCTATCAGAAAAAGGGCTATTATCTACAATATATAAAAAAACTTAATCAAATCAGCCTCCCCAAGTTTAAAGACCCAATTCAAAAATGGGCATCTGAAATGAACAGACACTTCTCAGAGGCAGAAGTCAAAGCCACTAAGAAGCATTCGAAAAATGTTTAACTTCACTGGTCATTCGAGAGATGCAAATGAAAACAACACTGAGATTTCATCTCACTCCACAAAGAATGGGCGCTATTACAAAATCAACCAACAATAAATGCTGGTGAGGCTGTGTTGAGAAAGGAACCCTTCTCCACTATTGGTGGGATTGCAGACTTGTGCAACCATTGTGGAGATCTGTGTGATTTCTCAGGAAACTAGGACTAGGGGTCCCATTTGACCCTGCTATCCCCCTGCTAGGAATATACCCAAAAGAATTTTTAAAAATCACATTGGAAAGACAGATGTACACCCTTGTTCATAGCAGCTCAGTTCGTGATAGCTCAATCTTGGAAATAACCGAAATGCCCATCAACTGGAGACTGGATAAAGAAGATGTGGTTCTTTTATAAAATGGAGTATTATTCTGCCATAAAGAATGACAAGATTGATTCATTTATGTGCAAATGGATACACCTGGAGGACATGCTAATGAGTGAAATAAATAGATCACAGATAGGCAAATACTGGATCTTCTGTTTGATATGAACACCTCTAAATGCAAATGAACTCTAGAAATATGACAGTTTTTGTAGAATGGGAAATTTCCAAAGGAAATTTGGTATGGGAATGTAATGAGGGGAAGGAATAAATATGATTCTGAGAGAAAATAAAAGAACATGTATATAGGTGGTGGGGAGGGGTGGGTGGGTAGGGATATGGGTAAAAATGGGAATTAACTTGTGTCATATATTGGTACAAATCTCCCAATGTTAGGTGTGATTGTGAGATGTATATAAAATGTACCAATAAAGAATTTACTTTAAAAAAAAAGATTTGGAGGTTCAAGCTGAAGAAACTGCCCTGGAATCTTGTTAGCTGAATTGATGGGAGATCCTGGACAGAGCTCAGAAGACCAGAATGCTGACAGAATATAGTCAGTAAAGACCAAGCTCAGGAGGTTTCATCTGGCAACAAGAATTGGTTTGACAGCTGAACTCCAGGCTGTGTGTGTTATGTTTCTGCAGAAAATTTGTCTGTAGTTTGCTTATGACCAGAGACATTGCAGGAAACTAAGATTAAAACCAGAGGACTCATTAATCTGGCCAAGGAAATTCAAGGCAGTCTAATGTTGAAGAAGTACTATGGTAAGTATTTGGACTTTTGGCCAGCTCTGCCTTGAGAACTGAGAATAAATAGCCTAACAGAATGATTTTAAAAGTTTTCAGTTTGGCCAGAAAGGCAGCTCAGTAAAGTTGCCACCTACAAAGATAGAGTACAGAGGAACCTAGTTGTTAAAAAGATCTGCATTACTTATTTCATTTGAGTATAAATTACTCAAGTTTTATCATTCTTTATGGCAGAGTAATACTACATTTTATAAGAAAATCACATCTTCTTTATCCAGTCTCCAGTTGATGGGCATTTTGGGCTCTTTCCAAGATTTAGCTATTATAAACTATGCTGCTATAAAAATGGTTGTATATATTGTCAATGTGATATGATATTTTTAATTCTTTCATGATTATACCCAGCAGAGAAATAGCAGGGTTAAATGGGGCCTCTAATCTTAGTTTTCTGAGGAATCTCCAAAGTGATTTCCTCAGTGTTGCACCTGTCTACATTCCCACCAGCACTGGAGGAGGATTCCTTTCTCCCCACACTCATACCAGCATTTGTTATTGATTGTTTTCTTGGTAGCAGCCATTCTTTTGGGGGTTAAGGTGGAATCGTAGTGTTGTTTTCATCTGCACCTCTCCAATTACCAGTAATATTGAACATTTTTTCTTGCTTCTTTGTTTTTACCTCTTTATCTGAAAAATGTCTGTTCATTTTAGATGCACATTTTTGAATTGAGTCTTTAATGGGGGGAATTTTAAGGTCTTTTATGTATTCTTGACAGTAGTCCTTTGTCTGAGGAACAGCTGGTATAAATGTTTTGCAACACTGTAGGTTATCTTTTCATTCTGTTGGTTTTGTCTCTTGCTGTGCAGAAGCTTTTTGTAAGATGATACCAATTTATTCTTCCTGCTAATTGCTGTGCTACTGAGGTTTTGTTCATAAAGTCTTTCCCTGTCTCCAAGAGTTCCTCCTTACTTATCTTCCAGCAGGTTTAGTGTTTCTGTTTTAATATTTAGATCATTAAACCACTTTGATTTTGGTTTAATGGGTGAAAGATGTAGGCCTAGTTATATTCTTTGGCAAAAACTGGTTGAAACCCAGTTTTTCCAGCACCATTTATTAAAGAGGCTATCTTTCCTATATTGAGGGTATTTGTCTCCTTTGTCAGAGATGAGGTGGCTTAATAAACCAGGGTTGTTTCTACATCTTCTAATCTATTCCATTGGTCCTTTAGTCTGTTTCTTTGCCAATACCATGCTCTTTTGTCACATTTTCCTTGTAGTATAGTTGCCAGTTGGGTATTGTGAGACTCTGTGCCATGTCCTTGTTGTCTAGAATTGCTTTTACTATTCTAAGTCTCCTCTGGTTCCAGATGAACTTTTGGATTACTCTCTCCAGTTCTGTGAAATATACTGTTGGTATTTTGGTGAGGATTGCATTAAATTCATATAGCTGCTCTGGAAGTATGGCCTTATAGTGTCTTCACTGTCTGTATCTCTAGGCTCTCTACCTCTAACCTTTGTACTCAGGGCTCATGCTACTCACCAAACAATAATACATGAAGGGAAACAATACTTGCCAGACACCTCCTGTTGTTGGCAAGAAGAAGTTAGATATTAACATAATGCGTGAAAGGGAATATGGAGGAATGAACATTAATTTAATGCTAACTATATTTATTTATTCATTCATTGCCCAAATATTTATTGAATACCAACCATGTGCCTGGAACACTGGGGATGTAACAGAAACACAGTAAACTAAGTCCTCCTTTCATGGAGTCTATATTGCAGGAAGGAAACCTAATTTAGAGATCAATAACTGTATTTCATATTATGTGAAGAAACAGAACAAACAGAAAGAGTAATGTAAGCACACAGGTATATAGGTAAGTGGCACTATTTTAAATAGAGTGGCCAGTAGGGCCTGTTCGTTGAAATGATAATTGAGGCTGAAGGTAAAGGAGAAAACCTTTGTGCTCACACACATTTGTGGTACTGTTATAGACAAAGAGAACATCAAATATGAGAGCCTGAAGACATAACAATGTTTTGCATGTTCAAAGAACAACAAAGAGACTAGTATAGATGAAGGACACTAAGTGAGGGAGAGTATGGTAGGAAATGAAGGAGTAAAGTTGGTTAGGAGACTAGATAATTATATACCTTGAGAAAAAAAAAAAGACCAAGTCACGGCTTTTTTTTTTGGAGACAGGGTCTCGCTTTGTAGTTCAGGCTGGCCCTGAGCTCACTATGGTGCCCAGGCAAGCCGCCGCGAACTCAGCAATCCTCCTGTCTCTGCCTCCCGAGTGCTAGGATGACAGGCGTGAGCCACCACGTCTGGCATTGTGGTATGCGGTGTTGATTGTTGGTGGGCGTGTCTCCACACCCAGCATTATATGTGTTTACCGGGGATTGAACTCAGGTCCTTGCGCTTGCGAGGCAGGCGCCGGAACCACTGAGCTAACCCTCCGGCCCAAGTCACGGCTTTTAAGTGGGATGTAAGTCATTGGTGGAAAGGAACAGGGAACAAATGCCTGATTTATGCTTAGAAGGTTCCCTGGGACACGCTGGAATATATGGGGAACAAGCACAGATGCTAGCAATCAGATGATCTTGGCATGAACTGATGAGGGAGAGGTCATACTTGGGATCTCATTTGAAGACATGGCATGAATACGTCTGTGAGAGAAAAATGAATTAAACATGCCTCTCGGAATCTGAGCAAGCAGAGGGTTGGAGTTGCAATTTATGAGATGTGAGGGGCTATAGACAGGCTGGGTTGAGTTGGGGGGGTGGGTAGGTAATGAGAAGTCTAATTAACTGTTATACCATGGTTACATACATGCTGATGGGAGTCATGCAGTAGAAAGTAAAAAAAAAAATCATATAGGTCAGGAGCAGATTGCTGGAGTGATGTCTATAAGATTACAAGAGGGGCAGGAACCAGTACTGGCTTTAGATAAAAATGTGAGTAGTATCAGATATTGCACTGGGGGATTAGGCCTAGTGAAGTATTGCACAAACATAAGATTGTAGTAAGCAAGACTTGATTAATGAGATTCAAATATTCTAACTGTTGTATTCTTTGAAGGCTAACTATATTTTTCTGTTGAAGTAGTTAACTGAGTTAAATTGCCTAAAAAGCTGTTACAATACATATTGGATTTGCATTTCTTGGAATCCCCAAATCAGCTGCAGCACTGCAAATTTAAATATCATTGGCCTTTTCAAGATTATAGTCATGTATATGACCTTTCTTGATCCTCAACTCTAGGTGAAGTAGATATAATAATCCATATTTTATAGAGAAGAAAAGGCCCAAGATACTGAAATCACAAAAATCACATAGGTTGCTAATGACAGGTTAGAACTAGAAAGTGGGTTTCTGTCCGACATTCAAAGTTTATCCTACTAATTGAGATCTCAACAATATTCTGTACTTGCCTTCAAAAGAGACTTATACACTTTTAAAGGGGCTTTTCTAGGTCCTGTTAATTGACTGATTTTGCCTGCTTTCTTTTCTTCATCTTCATCTTCTGTGTAATAGAAAAAGCTTGTATCCTTCCTTTCTGAAAGAGATTAATTATGGGGAAATATTGTCTTCCTGTCAGGATGCACACAAGAAAGTCTGTTTCCTCCCCAGGAAAGCAAACAAAACTGCTTCCATGGTTCATTCTGATACCCTGGTTTACTGATTCTGGTTCATATCCAGAGAACTTAAAGAGATTGATTTTCCAGGCAGTTTAGATAAATAGAGAATCTTTATGTGTTTATTTACAGTTTATATTGAAGATTTTGCCTCTCTCTCTTCTCTTTCTTCTTTTTTTTTTTTCATTTCCAAGCACATTTAAGGGGGTTACAGAATTCATAATATCAAATTTGGCAAAAGCAAGTAGATGAGACGAACAGTGAGAAAAAAGTAATGAGGACTGCATGATTCTGGATATTAAATTTAAACCCCTATGTGTCTTATAGAATTAGATTACATAGTTTTTTCTGAGGTCAGCAGACAAAGCAAAGGGGGAGGAAATATGACACACATGTTCATGAGATTGTAAAAAATAAATTGCTCAGAAATGTAGCTTTTCCTTATACTAGTAGTATATAAGAGAAAGCTCTTTCCAGAAGCTATTACAAAAAGGACACTGGAAAATAGAACAGTCCTCATGTCCTCACAGTGAGTACAGAAATGTTTTCTAAGGCTAGGGAAGAGTGAAAGGGGGGGGAGAGGGAAAGGGAGGAGAGAGCCCAATTGTACAAGATCTTAGATGAATTCAGTTCAGTAATAATAGCTTCATGAAGAAACATCACAAATTGATACAGATGAAAAGTTCTTTGTTAGTCTGACTTCATGCGTTTCTCAAGTCTTTTGATTCCAGGACTGCTTTACATTCTTAAAAGTATGGAAAATTCTAAAGAACCTTGTAAGTTATATCTATCAGTGTTTATTAAAAATTACAATGATGACTTCAAGGATACATTGAAAAGTAAAACCATTGAATATTAACATATTTTTGAAAACCAGGAAAATTAGTTAGAAACATAGCATTGTTTTATATTTGGGGAAATCTCTTCAGTGTCTAACTTTGAGGACAATTTGGTTCTCATATTGCCTTCTGCAAACTAGCTGAGACACATTTTGGTTAAAGTAGATGAAGAAAATCTGGTAGCACATGATATGTCATTAGAAAAGGCAATAGTTTTTTAAGGGCCTTTTTTTTTTTTTTTGACAATTCTGACTACTCCTCTTTGACACTACAGCAAAACTTGACAAATGGCTATTTCTTGAAGGTTAGTTGCCATGTGGGATCTGAAACTATATCAGTGAATTTTTTGTTGCCATTACATTACGGTCCATTGCTCTATCTTTTAATGGTCTTTTACCCATGCATAATTTTGTAATATCACACATTGTTCATTTGGAAAATACTAGTTCACTCATTTAAGTAATCTAAATGTAGGTATATTTCACTATATTAAAAATCTCATTTGTTAGTATCATCATCAATTTCCTTAGAAAATATTTATGTACTGGGATGCTTTCAACTTCACAATAGCAGATGCAAATTTTCCAAAATTCCAGTCCTCAGTCAAGTGCCTAAATTTTATCACTGGTAATACTATTAGTTTGTTTTCCTTGAAGGCACAGATTCCTTTTGTTTACTTTGAAGAAAAGGCCTGCTAAAATCCCCAAATCTAAATAACACACTGCATTGGTTGTTCTTTCAAGTAAAAATGGTGTTTGAAGAAAAAAGAGACTACTTTAGCTCATAAATCAGTTGCACAATTTTTTTTGTGGAGACAGCCATCATACTTCAGTGGGCAGTGGAACTGTTTTCTTCATACTTTTCATTTCACTGCACAAAATATTCTGTGCATTTGAACGTTAAGACTTAGTAAGATGAACCCTTTTCACCTAAGCATCAAAGTCACTCTTAAACAAAATACATGTATGCTCTTTTTTGTTTGTTTGCAATCATCTTGTCTTTTGCTTTGAGGTTGTAGATGATGATTACTAGAGCAGTTGAGGGTTCCTGCGTTGTACCCCTGCATTTGAATCATCTCAGTGAAAAAGGCTATACTAGTCATATGGTAATTAGTAAAATTTTATTTTATTATTATTATTTTTTTTTTTTGCTTTTTTGAGACAGGGTCTCACTTTGTAGTTCAGGCTGGCCCTGAGCTCACTATGGTGCCCAGGCAAGCCGCTGCGAACTCAGCAATCCTCCTGTCTCTGCCTCCCGAGTGCTGGGATTACAGGCGTGAGCCACCACGTCCGGCATTGTGGTATGCGGTGTTGATTGTTGGTGGGCGTGTCTCCACGCCCAGCATTGTATGTGGTTACCTGGGATCAAACTCAGGACCTTGCGCTTGCGAGGCAGGTGCCGGAACCACTGAGCTAACCCTCCGGCCCTAAAATTATTGATTAGTATGTACTTAGTGTTATTATTCTTTGTAGTAATATGCAAATAGCATTGACCTTGTAAACATCTTGGAAAAGTCTCTGCAGAGCATTCTTTGAAAATTGCTTGCTCCCAATCTAGGAGGAAAAATAGTCAGTCATTGATCTTTAAGAATGATATTAAAAAACTTGTTATCAAATGTAAGATATTCTCTCGTATTTATCAGCTGGGAGGGTTTTATTAAAAATCACAAAAAGGTATTCGGTTATGTCAAGTAGTATTTCTGTAACAATCACTATAAAAGTATGGTTTTTCACCTTTTGCCTGTTGACTGAATTTTTTCAGCACTGGGAATTGGACACAAGGCCCTCACAATAATCAGCTCTTTTTCATTTTTTTTAAATAAATTGACTCTATTGGTACATTTTAGAAATACATTATGATCATATTCCTCATTGACAATTTATAACTGTAAATAATATACTTTGATTCTTATCTTTCCCATTCCCCTGTCCTCCTTCCAACCCTACCCTCTTTATACATAAGCTTTGTTTTCATTTTGTTCTGTTTACCATCAATTTTTTTCTTTCACTTCTTTGCTTTCCCCAGCCCCAACTGAGTTGCCTTTTCCTTTTGAACATGTTCTTCCTATTGCACAATATGTACCATATGTACCATGAGGTGTACCTCATCTACACCTTCAGTTTCTCACTCTAGAGAAATGATATGATACTTACACATTTGTATCCTATTTACTTCATTTATGAGTATGGCCAAGAGGTCCATCCATTTAGTTACAATTTATCATTCCAGTTGATGGGCATTTGGGCTATTTCCAAGATTTAGCTATTACAAATTGAGCTGCTATAAACATGGGTGCTCATTTGTCTCTGTGTTATGATTCTTTCAATTCTTTCATGACTACCAAGAAGGGAAATAGCAAGATCAAATGAGACCCCTAATCCTATGTTTTTGAGGAATCTTCACACTGATTTCTACAGTAGTTGTATCGGTCAACATTTCGACCAACAATGGAGGAAGGTTTGTTTCTCCTTACATTCCCATCAGTGTATGTTATTGATTGATTTCTTGATAGCAATCATTCTTTCTGGAGTAAGGTGGAATCTTAGTATTGTTTTCATCTGCATCTCTCAAATGACCAGTGATGTTGGATATTTTTTCATATGTTCCTTTGCTGTTTTTTTCTTCATATGAAAAATGTCCTTTCATATCAGATGCCCACTTTTGAACTGGGTCTTTAAATTTTGGCAGTCTGATTAATTTTTTTAGTTCTTTATATATTATAGATAGTAGTACTTTCTCCGAAGAACAATTGGTAAAATATTTTTCTCACTTTGTAGATTGTCTTTTCTGTCTGTTGATGGTTTCTCTTATTGCGCAGAAGCTTCAGAGTAAGATGAAATCTGCTGTTGATTTTTTTCAGCTATTTCCTATGCTACTGCAGTTTTGTTCATAAAGTTTTTTTTTTTTTTTTTTTGACAGGGTCTTGCTTTGTAGTTCAGGCTGGCCCTGAGATCACTATGTAGTACAGGCAAGCCTCGAATTCAGCAATCCTCCTGTCTCTGCCTCCCGAGTGCTGGGATTACAGGCGTGAACCACCACGCCCCACACTGTGGTATGTGGTACTGATTGCTGGTGGGCGTGAGTCACCATGCCCAGCATTGTTGTATGTGATTACCAGGATCAAACTCAGGACCTTGCGCTTGCAAGGCAGGTGCCAGATCCGATGAGCTAAATCTCCGGCCCTCACCTAACTATATTGCAATAGGTTTAGTGTTTCTCTTTTAATATTTAGATCTTTAATTCACTTCCATTTCAGTTTAGTGCATGGTGGAAGTTATAAGTCCAGTTTTAGTCTTTGCCAGGTTGAAACCCACTTTTCCAGCACCATTTATTAAAGAGGTTATCTTCCCTCCATTGAGGGTGTTTGTATCCTTTGTAAAGATGAGGTGGCTTAGTATGTCTGGAGTTCTTTCTACATCTTCTAATCTGTTTTATTGATTCTTGGGTTTGTTTCTTTGCCAGTACCATGCTATTTTTATCATAGTGGCTTTGTAGTACAGTTTTGAGTTGGGATTGTGGTACTCTCTGCTATGTCCTTTTTGCCTAGGATTGATTTAACTATTTTAGGTCTCTTCTGGTTCCAGATGAATTTTTGGATTATTTTCTCTAGATCTGTGAAATATGCTGCCAAGATTTCCATTGGAATTGCATTAAAATGTATAACAGTTTGGGGAGTATAGCCATCTTGACAAAATTATTCCAGGGACAAGGGATGTCTTTCAAGTTTTTGATATCCTTTTCAATCTCCTTTTTCAGAATACTATAGTATTCACAGAAGAGTCTTTCACCTCCTTTGTTAGAATGATTTCTAGATATTTCATTTTTTTGACACTATTGTGAAAGGAACTATTTCCTCTATATGTGTGTCAGTAAGTCTACTTGTGTATAGGAAAGATATTTATTTTTGAGTGTTGAGTTTATACCCTGCTACTTTACTGAATCTGGTGATTAAGTCAAGCAGTCTTTTGGCTTAGCCCTTCTTCAATTTTTAATTTAAGATGGAATGTTTGCTCAGGCTTGGCTTAAACTTGTAACCATCCTGCATTAGCTTTCCAGAGTGCTGAGCTTATAAACACATATCACCATACCCAAATTTGACAGATTTTTAAAAAAATAATGAAACAAACTTACATAACCTAAATATGTCCTACTTGGTCATCATGTATAATTGTTTTTATAGACTGATGTATTCTATTTACTAATATGTTGTTGAAGTGCCTTATATCTAATTTGATGAAATTAGTACGTACTTTTATTTTTTCCTGTTGTCTTTTTCTAAATTTGATGCATGGATCACTTGCACACCTCAGAGGCTGAGTTCATGCAATTTTAAGTATGAGTTCAGATTGTTCCCCAATGTTGGTGTCAGGTCAAGCCTCAGAGCTCCTGTTCCAGGGTGATTTTCCTGAGAAAAACTTTTATACCAAGTCCACTGGGACAAGAATGTCTTGACTAATCATTAAAGGTTTAGCAACCATGTGAGACAACAGCTCTTAGATTAATTATCAGAGTATTTAACATTCCTACATTGGTTGCATCTTCAGATTCTGTTCCTGAAGATGTGGGGTGGGGGGGAACAGGCAACTGTGAATGCATTTGGCAAGGTTAAAGAAATGAGATTCAAGAAAGATACTTGGATCTTTACACATAAATATTCCTTCTTTTGGATCTGGGGTTACTTTCTTGAATAAGAAAACTATAAGGCTGACTGCAGATGACCAGCTGGAAAGAGCAGCAGCCCAGCTGATATGTTCTGATGCGCAGTAGGCTGTAGGCTCCAGTGTTGCTAGGTGAAGACTTTGAAGCTGAGACCAGCAGGCTAAGCAGACCTTTAGAGGCTGCCCTCAGGGTGTGAGCACACCAGTAGAACTGAGAGCTGGCTAATGTTCAAGGTAGTCTAGGAGAGCACACTCCCTTCTTACTGGACCATATGCCCTGGAAAACCAGGCTTACCAAAGAAGCATTTCCTTGCCCACTGTCTTGGTTCCAACCAATGGATCTGGCAAGAGCCCTGGCAAACCTCCAGGTGGAGGCTGGCTGTCCCATCTCTCTAGGGTACTTGAAAAATCCAGTGATGATCTACTGTGGCCACAACTTCTGCCTCTTCTGCATCAGTGAGTCCTGGAAGAATCTAAAAGGCAGTTTCCCCTGCCCTTCTTGCCATTATCTGTGTTCACACAGAAAATTCCAGAATAATTTCCAACTATGTAATCTGACTGAAGTGGTAAAGTGACTGCCACTGAGAAGGAGCAAGAGAAAAAGTTAGGAAGCCAGGTGTGGTGGCTCACGCCTGTAATCTCAGCACTAGGGAGGCAGAGACAGGAGGATTGCTGAGTTTGAAGCTTGCCTAGGCTACATAGTGAGCTCAGAGCCAGCCTGAACTACAAAGCGAGACCCTGTCTCAAAAAAAAAAAAAAAAAAAAAAGGTAGGAAGAGAACCTTTTGTGTGAGAAGCACAAACAGGTTCTGACAATTTTTTGCTGGAAGGATGGGTTTTGTGTCCACAGTGCAATTTCTCTGCTTATCACCACCACACTATGTCTGGCCCATGGAGAAGGCTGCCGCCTATCATAGAAAACAGCCAGAGCATCACATGGAGCTCTGGAAGGAGAGTGTAGAACAAATTGAAAAAGGGATTTTGATGGAGACTAAAAAATTAGTGGAACTGAAGAAAAAGGCAGAACATAGGAAAGAAGAAATAAGGTCTGCATTTGAACAGTTTATGCTGTTTCTTCAAAATGTGCAAGAAATTATTCTTAGGCAATTACAAGATGAAAGGGAGATTTTAGCAAAATTAAACAAAAGCTTAACCGAGGTTTCAGATCATGCTCTGCATTAAAATATGTATTAAAGGACATAGAGAGCAAATACAGAAATTCAGAAGTTGAATTACTGACAAGTGTTAGGACTATCTACCACAGATATAAAAGTTTAAAATTTCCTGAAATTTTCTTATTCCACTTCAAAGATTATACTTACCAGATTTCTCTGCACAATTCTGGACTAAAGAAAATCATCAAGCTATTTCAAGTAAATGTACTTCTAGATCCTGAAACAGTACATTGTAAACTTATTATCTAAGAAGACAGAAAAACTGTTCTTGATAAAATGTGCAAAAATTACTTCATAACTCAAGAAAGTTTTACATCTGGCCAGCTGTACTGGATTCCCAGGAGGGTACTTTGGCAGGCATTGCTAAGGCTGGAAACATTAGCCACAGCAAGTAAACAAGAAAAAGAAATAAATGGAATAAAGATAGAAAAGGAAGAAGTTAAGATGTCACTATGTTCTGATGACATGATAATCTATATGGAAGATCTCAAAAACAGCTAGATTTAAAAGACTAAAAACTCAAAAGAATGCTAGACTTAATCACCATATTTAGTACAGTAGCTGGGTACAAGATCAACTTGCCAGAATCAATAACCTTCTTATACACAAATAATAGACTCCCCATGAGATAAAGAGAGGAAACAATTCCTTTCTCAATAGCACTCCAAAAAATGAAGCATCTAGGAATCAATCTAACAAAAGAGGTGAAAGATCTTTTACTGAAATCCATAGCACTCTAAAAAAAAATAAAGAAGTTGAAAAGGATATCAGAGAATGGAAAGATGCCCATCATTTCTGAGTAGAAAGAACAAATACTGCAAAATGACCACACTGCCAAAACTACTATATAGATTCAATGCAATTCTGATTGAGATCCCAACAGCATACTTCACAGATCTAGAGAAAATAATCCAAAAATTCATCTGGAACCAGAAGAGACCTAAAATAGCAAAAAGCAATTCTAAGCAATAAGGACACTGGGGGGGGGGCTATCACAATTTCCAACTTGAAACTATACTACAGAGCCACTGTAGAATAAAACCAACATGGTACTGGCAAAGAAACAGACCAGAGGATCAGTGGAACAATGCCAAGATGCAGAAACAACTACAGATATACTAAGCCACCTCATCTTTGACAAAGGAGTAAAATACCTTCATTGGAGGGAAAATGACCCCTTTAACAGATGGTTCTGGAAAAACTGAGTTTCAACCTAGCAAGACTAAAACAGGACCTATATCTTTCACCATGCATTAGACTGAAATCAAAGTGGATTAGAGACCTAAATAATAAGAGAAACACTAAACCTGTTGGAAGATAGGTTAGGCAGAATTTTTGAAGACTTTGGGGTAGGAAGGATTTTATGAACAAAATCTCAGTAAGACAGAAAGTAGCACAAATCATGAACTGGGATCTCATTAAAAATATTCTGCACAAGGGAAACCAGCAAAACAGTGAAAAAACAACCTACAATTTGGGAAAAAATTTTATGAGCTGTTCCTCAGACAAAGGACTACTCTCTAGAATAAAAAGAACTTGAAAACATCAACCTCCATAAATTTAAAGATCTAATTAAGAAGTGGGCTTCTGAAGTGAACAGACGCTTCTCAGAGGAAGAAATGGAGGCAGTGAAGAAAGTGAAAACATGTTCAACATCACTGGTCATTCAAAAGATGCAAATGAGGGCTGGAGATTTAGCTCAGTGGTTCCAGCACCTGCCTAGCAAGCAAAAGGTCCCTGGTTTGATCCCCACTAATCACATACAAAATACCAGGCTTGTTGACTCATGCCCACCAGCGATCAGTACCACATACTACAATGACAGGTGTGGTGGCTCATGCCTGTAATCCCAGAACTCAAGAGACAGAGGCAGGAGGATTGCTGAGTTCAAGGCTCGCCTGGGCTACATAGTGAGCTCAGGCCAGCCTGAACTACGAAGTGAGACCCTGTAACAACAACAACAAAAAAGATGAAAATGACATTGAGAATCCATCTTACTCCATAAAGAATAACTGCTATCAAAAATCAACGAACAACAAATGGTGGGGCTGTAGGGAGAAAGGAACCCTTTTCTAGTATTGGTGGGAATGTAGACTGGTACAACTACTGTGGAAATCCCTGCTGACGTGCCTCAAAAACTAGGATTAGAGGTCCCATTTGCCCCTGGTATTTTCCTGCTGGGTATATACATGAAAGAATTAAAAACATCATATCACAGCGGCATATGTGCATTCATGTTTATAGGAGCTCAGTTTGTAGTAGCTAAATCTTGGAAACAGGCCAAATGTCCATCAAATGGAGACTGGATATAGAAGATGATTTTTTTTTTGAGACAGGGTCTCGCTTTGTACTTAAGGCTGGCCCTGAGCTCACTATGTAGCCCAGGCAAGCCTTGAACTCAGCAATCATCCTGTCTCTGCCTCCCGAGTGCTGGGATAACAGGCGTGAGCCACCATGCCTGGCATGTTTGTTGTTTTTATAAAATGGAGTATTACTCAGCCATAAGGAATGATGAATTAGAGACATGTATACTTAAATGGATATACCCTAAGGACTTACTCATAAGCGAAATAATAGGACACAGATGTGCAAATATCATTCCAGTAGTTTGAGAAACTAAAGGTGTAAATGAGATCCTGAATGTATGATGAAATAAGAAAATGTTCAAAGGGTAAAGAGAAAGGGGCTAAGGAAAAGTAAAGAGTGGAGTAAAAATGTTTGATGATAAAAATTTAAAAATGAAAGCAAAGCTTATGCACATGGGGACGGTGATCAGGAGGGCAGAGGAACGGGGACAAATGAGAATCAAGATATATCATGTACAGATATATTTATAATATTGAATGTGACTAACGTACATCTAAAGTGTGCCAATAAAGTAAAAAATGAAAAAACAAATTTGATACACGAGACAGGTTGAGCATCTCTAATACAAAAATAAAAATCCAAACTACTCAACAACTTGAAAAGTTTTTCTTTTATTAATGCATATTAGTTATACAGATTAGCGAGTTTTATTTTGGCTTATTTGTACCCACCTACAACATATCTTGACTCTTTTCACATTCCTTCATTACAACTCTTCCCCTTTCCTCCTGGTCCCCTTTTCTGTAGTGGTCTCCCTTCTAATTTCCTGTTATGTCTTTTTAATTTTTTTTTAAAATTCTACCTAGTAACTTTAGGTTGTTCCACCTAATAAACTCAGGCTATTATCTCTAATAACTTTTCTATTCCTATATGATTAATAATATCACCAAAATTAATTAATAAGATCAACTAATAATATCAGCTAAGATTAATAATATCAGCAAGAATAAAAATGGGGAAAATGGAATTAGAAGAGGAAGGAGGAAGGTATGTGGGAAGCAGAGTGGGGTTAAAAAGAAACTGTATTCTGTACAAGAACCTACTCTCCAAGAAGCCTATAAGGTTCATGTCCTGAAAACATGTACTAGTAAAAAGAAGATTCCACATAAGAGAGAATACGTACAGTATTTGACTTTCTAAGTCTGTCTTACTTCACTATCTAAAACTTTTGGAGTACCAACATGATACTCACACGGTTTCAGATTTTGTAGCTCCTTACATAACAGAATCTTGGATTAAGGATATTCAACTGATAAGTCTAAGTAAATATTCTAAAATGTGAAAAATTCTAAAATATGAAGTCTTTCAGATAAGAAATTTATAAGTTATAATACTAGCCAAGTCTCATGCAGTTTCCTCCTTTAAGACTTCCGAAGAGATTGTGTAAAATTGGTGTTAATTTTTTTGCACGTCTCTGTCCCTTTTTATTTCCTTCCCCCATTCCCTCCTTTATCTTATATCAGTCAGTATTCTCTCTTTTGACCTTGCTGGATAAATTTTGTGGGCTTTTAAGTTCATTTATCCAATCCTTTGCCAATTTCCATTTTACTATATATTCCATCTTGTGAACTTTCATTCTACTTATTTTGTTTATCAGTTCTGTGATCACTATTTGGTTCTTTTTTTACAACTTCTCTTTCTTTACCAAGATTTGTATTCTTTCATTTATTTCAAAAGAATTCATTATTTATCATTAATAATGACTGCTTTAGAATCCTAGTCAGATAATTCCAATATCTCATCCACCTTGGCCCTGGTTTCTTTTGTCTTTTCTTATTCTTGTTGCAATGTTCCTGGTTCTTGGGATGGCAGGTTTTTTTTTTAAACATCATTTATATTTTGATATTATGACTCCAGATTCTATTTAAGCTTTTATTTTAAGCAGGCAGTTCCCCTGTTGATATGTAGCAAGGAGGTGACGTGGGCCCCTGTTTGACCTGTCACTGGGTTCCACTGACTTCATATCAGCAATGTTTAAGGGCAACCTAAACACTCCTGGTTCTACCAGGCAGCGGATGATGGAAGACCAGCTGCCTGTTTGCTCCCCCTTATACTATTCTGGCAAGGTGGTTGTACTGTTGTCACCTGCTTCTTCTGGTTAAAAAAGGACAATTAGTTTCCTGTTCAGCTAGTCAATAGCAACCACCAGGGGAATTGGAGCATGATATTTACTTTTGTGAGGGTATAGAGTGGGATGAGGTGAAATGTCAATTTTCTGAGTAGAGTGCACATTGACTGAAAGGGTTTTATTGGTAGGCCACACTTTCTTTTCAGTACATTGGCTAAGGAGAACAGTTTTGTGGGTATTTTTAATAGAGATTTTTTTTTTTTTGCCTGAATCCGTTGGAAGTTCTGGGTTGGAAGCTTCTGCAGCATCCTCTCTGAAATCCTTGCAGGCAGCCCAGGAAACACTAAGCTATGTCCCTGGCCCTATGTATTAGTATTGTTCCTCAAACTTCACAGACCCTAGGAAACCAGTCATCTTATGACCTTTTAGACTCATTTTATGCTTGGTTATTGTGTTATGTCTAGGGCTTTCTTTAGTTATTCAGTATCCTGGAATTTGTTTTTTTGTTTTTAATTAGTAATAGAAAAATAAAAATTGTGCATGTTAGAGGGGAGCAATGAAATGTATTGATATATGTATATATTGCATAATATTTAAATCAAGTTAATCTGTTTATCTCTCATTTATCATTTCTTTACTGTAAAAATTTTCAAAATCCTTCTGACTTTTTGAAATATACAGTGCATTATTGTTACCTATATTTACCCCATTGTGCAATAGCACACCAGATTGCCTCTATCTCTAACTGTAACTTAATGTGTATTTATCAGTCTTTCTCTATTCCTCTCACCACCTACCCTCCTCCCCCAACATACACAGCAGAAGGATTGTTGGATCATACAGTAGTTCTGTTTTTAGTCCTTTGACAAACCACTGTGCTGTTTTCCATAATGGGTACACTAACAACATGCAGGAGTTCCCTTTTTTCATATCCATGCCAGTCTTATTATGTTTACTCTTTTTTATATTAATCATTCTTACTTGAGTGAGGTGATATCATGTGGTTTTTAACTGCATTTATGGGAAATTTTTTGGTGTTGACTTCATGTTTTTGCAGTATGTCTTCTTTTGAGAAATATCTATTTAGATCTACTGTTCTTTTTAAAATTGAGTTATTAGAGTTTCTTGCTATTGAGTCTTTAGAGTTCATTATGTATTTTGGATATTAACCCTTTTTCAATTGTACCATTTGGAAATATTTTCTCCCATCCTTGGTATGACTTTCCACCCTATTGATAGTTTCTTTTAGTGCACAGAAACCTTTTAGTTTGGTGTAATCCCCTTTTGTCTATTTTTGCTTTGGTTTCCTATACTTGTGCAGTCTTATATGGAATGTCCTTGCCTATTCCAAAGTCATGAAGCATTTCCTCTGTGTTTTCTTCTGGTAGTTTTGTAGCTTAGCTCTTACATTTAAGCTTTTAATCCATTTTGAATTTATTTTTGTAACTGGTGAGATTCAGGGATCTATTTGTATTCTTCTGCATGTGGACATCCAGTTTTCCCAGTACCATTTGTTGAAAAGAGTGTTCTTTCTCCACTAAGTGTTCTTTGACAAAAATCAGTTGGCTATAGATGCTTGGGTTTATTTCTGGGCTCCCTGTTCTATTTCATTGATTTGTGTGTTCATTTTTCTACCAATAGTATGCTTTTGGTTACTGTAGCTTAATAGTACCTTATGAAGTCAGGTTGTGTCATTCTTTTTTTTAAGATTGGTTTGGCTATGGGGATTTTTATATTAGTCATTATTACTAGAGTGAATTGATTTTTGTGGTTTTTATTTGTTCTTGTCTGGTGATTTGTGATGTTAAATACTTTTTTCATGTATCTGTTGGCTATTTGTTTTTCCTAGTTCTCTGAAGAATGTCAATGGTATTTTGACAGTATTTGGGTCATTTATCCAATACTGATTTTTCCAATTATTGAGCACAGGACATTTTTCTGTTTTTCTATGTCTTTTTCTGTTTCTTTCATCAATTATTTATAATTTGCACTTTGTAGATCATCCACTTATTTTGTTAAATTTATTCCTAGGTATTTTTTGTAGCTATCATAAATGGTATTGCTTTCTGGATTTCCATTTCAGATAATTCACTATTACTTTGCTAAGTGTAGTGAAAAAATAGTTAAGTTGACTGATGCTCCTGCATGTGCTAGATTTCCTGGTAGTACACAGCAATGCTACTGGTTTCTATTTATTATATATCCTGCAAATTTTCTGGATTTACTCATTAGCTCTAATTTTTAGTAGAGTTTTGAGGGATTCTTATATGTAAGACCATGTCATCTGCAAACAGTGACAGTTTGACCTTGATTCCAGTTTGGGTGTCCTTTATATCTTCCTCTTGCTTGATTATTCTGGCTAGCACTTTCTACACTATGTTGAATAAAACTGTTGAAAGTGAGAATCCTTGTCTTGTATCTAGATTTTAGAGAAAAAGTACTAGAATTTGAGCTTGAATGTTTTTTAACTCCTATCAATTTATGTGGTCTGGTAAAATCATGTTAACATGTTGTTTCTCAGTCTCCTTTTCTTTTAGAAGGTATTCTTCAACAAAGAGCTTTAAATATTTACAAAAACTCTGTAAAATATACATGCTTAAAAGTGTACAAAGCCTAGGTGAATATCTCTTTGCACTTTCACAAACAGAACACATTCACAGACTTCATTCAGATCAAGATTTTTTGTAACACAGGTTTGGTATTCATGAAATTTCTCTGATGTTCTCTGTCATGGAAGTATCTTACTTCCCTATTTATTTTGAAGGATAATTTTGCAGGATACATCAATCTAGGTTGGAAGATGTTTTCTTTTAGGGCTTGAAATAATTTACTCCAGGCTCTCCTTGACTTGAAGGCTTGTGTTCTAAAGTCTGCTGATTCCAACGGGCTTTCCTTTATATGTGATTTGTTTTTTTTTTCTCTAACTGCTTTTAATATTTTATTTTTCTGTTGGATTTCTGGAATCTTGACTATATGCCTAGATGTGAATTTTTTTTGAGGGGGCGCAGTTAGGTGGAATCCTGTGTGTTTCACTTATCTGTATGTCAAATTCTTATCTCCTACTTGGGAAGTTTTCTACCATTACATCTGTGAACCAATTTTTAAATGTCACTTGTACTGTTTTCTGTTTCTTTGATTCCTATCGGTCTTATACCATTCTTCTAACAGCTGCTGGATTGATTTCTCATGGTCCTTACTATTTTTAAGAAATCTTTCCTTTCCTGGTCACTAACTATAGTCTTGACTTCTATGTCTGAAATTCTGTCTTCAGATTCACTAGCTCTATGTATAAACTTTCAACGGAGTTTTTCTAAAAAAAATTATTTATTGGTACATTGCATATACACATCATGATCAACAGAGTTTTTAATCTCTTGAATTTTCATTTGAATCTATTTTTTTGGATTCTGTTTGTCTTTCATGCAGGTATTCCATCACGTTCCTGAGACCCTCTTATTTTTTATTATTTGTGTCTTTCACAATGATCATCATACCTGCTTTTATCTGAGAGATTATTTCTGATCTCATTTTTTTCAGATGTTCTTTTCTTGCCAGTTCAAGGAGTCCAGGTGGTTGTGTTTTGGGTCAGTTCATTTCATTGTTCCCTAACTTTCCCTTTGGAGATCTGGCATTCTGGGTCTGGGTATAATCTGGGTTTCTTTCTTATTTTTACTTTTTACTATTGTTAATGTTTTTGGTTTAATTTCTGGGTTAATGTCTGTAAACTGCCTATTGCAAGTAATTTTCTTGCTAATATTTAGAACCATTAAGAAATTATTACTTCCTGGGTCCCCCTCCTGGTTTAGATGGCCCTTAAGTCTCTGCATAAGTCCAAGTGCAACTACAGTACTTCCTCACTGTGCAGCAAACATAGTCTCCATGGCTCCACCTCAAGCGATGGTCCCTTGAGAAGTCTGGGCCCAAGTGTTACACAGAGGTTGGAGGGGATTCATGCACAGACAACCTCTACCTACGTGCTAGAGAAAAAGTACCACTTACTTCTTAGTTGCAGTCTCTGGGCTTTCACCTTGCACAATCAGTAAAATCTTATAGAATAAACTGTATAAAATTTCAGTTTTGCAGACATTATCAGAAATGAGGTTCTGAACTGTTTCACTCTTCTTTTTTTCCCTTTCTTTTCTTTCTTTCTTTCCTTTTCCTTCCTTTCTTTCTTTCCTTTTCTTTCTTTCTTTTTCTTTCTTTGTTTCTTCTTTCTTCCTTCCTTCCTGCCTTCTTTCCTTCCTTCCTTCCTTCCTTCCTTCCTTCCTTCCTTCCTTCCTTCCTTCCTTCCTTCCTTCCTTCCTTCCTTCCTTCCTCCTTCTTCTTCTTTCTCAAGACAAGGTCTCCTCATTTAGTTCAAGCTGACTGAGCTATTTATTTAAAGCTAAGTGTTACACCTTTCTTAATTCAACTGATGAAATCAATCACAACATACTACAGTAATCTTTCCTGTTTCTGCTTATTCTCATTCTTGGAAGTAAATGGTCTGGATACTTAGAGACTTCTGGTGAATGAGGAGATACTACTGAGTGTGAAAGAGACTGTGTATACACTTAGTTGTAAGTAGTGCTTCACCATCTGCTTTGTGGCTGAATGTAGAATTTCCAAAAATTTAACTCCATGATGGTTTAGTGTCATAAGAAATCTCAATTTCTATAGGGAAGAGGATACCTGGATGTAAATGAAGGAGAGTGTTGGCCTGGCCAAAATATCCTATTGGAGTACTGTCTTTCGACTTTTACCTTTTCAATAAAACCATAGGCATCACAATATTAACAGATACTGGATATCAGAGTTCTTGAACAAGCTTTATGAATAAAAGGAGTCATAGGTACAGAAAGATTAGTTATAACAACTGGAATGTATTCATTATATCTGCCTGTTAAGAAATGTTGACTAAAGAGGGAAGATTAAACTCTATGCCAGGTATTCATTTAATAAGAAATAAAATGGCTTACTGCAGCCCCTGGTGTGGGGGGGGGGGCTATGTTTTTTTTTTAGAGCAAGGTTATTAAGCCTGAAACCACAAATAAGCTTCAGAAGGTTCCCCCATACCTAATCCTGTGCATAAGATTTCATGCATTCTTCTGCAATGAAGTTCATACATCTCGAGAGATTTGCAAAAGTTTCATGACAACACAGTTAAAAATCACCAAAAACTTTCCTAAATTTTTTCTTCATTATTCTTAACACTCCCTTCATGTAAAACTGACCATCTTAATGAAGAACTTGATGACCTGTCCACTTATTTGGTAGACAGAATATGGAAACAGACCCTGATCTTTCTAGGAAGAATGAATTGTTTTACCCAATATTGCTAGTTATTTTAAAAAGATTTTATTTTTGTATAGGAAACATAAGCAAATAATACAAACTTCAAGAAAATGTAGTGTGAAACACAAGCTTCCTTGTGAAAATATTCCCTTTTCCCAGACATCAGTTCAGTTTCTTTTACTCTCTTCCAGTGCTATGCTGTGCACTGGTTAAATATGTATATGTGTTTACAGAAACAGTAGAACAATTTACTCAATATATTCCTTAAATTTTCACTTAAAGATACGCCTTAGAAAGCCTTCCATATACATATGTAGAAAACACACATAAATCATCATTATTTTAATGCTGTTATTATATTGTGTTATATGTTCTTTGAGTATACTGATGTATACTTAGATTGTTTCTAATATTTTACTAATCTGTATCTTTGAATGTATGTCATTTTGCCCCTCAGCATATGTTTTGCAAAACATTCTTAGGATCTAAACATTGATTATATATTGGTTGATTGTGTTAGAGATTCTCAAATTTTTCATTCATAGAGGTTGTACTAATCATTGTTCCACTGAGAACGTATGAGAGTACAATTTTCCATGGTCTCATCTCCAATATTGTTGAATTTTGATAAACCAATAGGATGATAATTTCTTTTAGTTTTAGTTTGTATTTTTCTTATTATAATATAAATTTTTATTAAATTTCTGACTACATGTCACAGTCCATATAGGACTTGGAATTAACGTGTTTATATAGAGGCTGAACCTTTAGTAGAGATCCATTTAGGCATTCTGTTATGAGAGAAAGCTATTGGAGATAAGGAGATCCATAAAGTTCAGATTATTTTTTAACTGTATTCCACCGAAGTCCCATCATACCATCATCAACATAGGTAAAGGATATTTTGTTACAGTAACAGATGTATTTAAAGAGAGAACTAATTTAATCTATGCCCCAAGTAGAAGTAGAATTTATCAAGAAAAGTGAAGAGACACAGTCTACTCTATTTCGTATATAATCAGTTCCTTTCCAATTTCTATGGAGTAGTAGCACAGCCATCATCATCACTACAAGTGAAAAGAATTAAGGAATACACTATTTTAAGTAGATGAAAGACATTAAAGTGTTACTTCATAATTTAAATAAAATATTGTTTCTCTGAACTATTCTGGAGTAATATTATTAAGTCCATTAATAATATTATTAAGGCCATTAAAAAATATGACACATGCCAGGCCAGAGATTTAGCTCAGTGGTTCCAGTGCCCACCTCACAAGCGCAAGGTCCTGAGTTCTATCCCAGTAACCACATACAATGTTGGACATGGTGACTCACGCATACCAGTAATCAGTACCACATACCACGGTGCCAAGAGTGGTAATCCTGTAATCTCAGCACTCAGGAGGCAGAGACAGGAGGATTGCTGAGTTTGAGGCTTTCCTGGGATACATAGTGAGCTCAGGGCCAGCCTGAACTACAAAGCGAGACCCTGTCTCAAAAAAAAATAATAATATGACACGTGGGTATGTTGTACTAATTTCACATATAACTAATTTTATAAAGGAGATTGTTTTATGTAAATCCTGTATCTAGGCAACATTTTTACATATGTAATCAATATGATATTGGTATACAGGAATATAAGTCTAAAATGACACTTGCAATAAAACCTATATGTTCACTCTAATAGTTGTATTTAAACCAATACCAAGAGAGGTAACAAAAGGAGTACTGTAAATTATTGTGGCTAATTTATTTCAGAAGGCACCAATTAGGAAGAAATGTGGTAATTAGAGAAATCTTCAATTCAAACATATGTAATAATCCCTGACAATCCTTTAAACCATGAAGGACCTTGGATCTCCTACATTGTTAATTAATGTTAATCTCTCTGTATAGCCATTAATTATTGGGAAATGTGTTGATATTTAACGTGTATCAGAAAATGAAAACTGCAAGAGGAGGTAAAAAAATCTCTTCAACACATTTATTTCAGATCGTAGATATAGGTGTATAGAGCCTCCCCTCTCTCAGTACAGTTAATTCTTCCTTCAATATACCTAAAGTCTACATTCTGAATGTAATAATTACATTTCAACAGGTTAGATGAAACAACATAAGTACATTGCACTAGAGGGGATATTTGTTATAAGGTAGAATTATGGTTAGTACTCAAAATTTTCTATGATCCAGAACTCTATTGAATTAAGCTAGAAAACTGCTGCAATGTTGAGATATTATATTCGTGATTTACTTTAACAGTACTTTGGAGAGAATATAAAGTTAAATTCTTGATGAAAGTTATTATTTTGCTGACATTGTATTTCTGAAGATAAAAATTAGTTGAGAATATTAATATATAAAATTTGTAAAATGCTTCTAATTGCATCTTACTAGGAACTCACTTAAAATGATTTGTTAGTTTTAAGTATTCTAAGGGTAAGGAGAGTTTATATTATAAATGGTCACATTTTTTATATTAGGTAGCAGATTGGAGAAATATTAGATATTAGAAAAATGAATATTTAAATGATATTAGATTCATTCACAGGATCCATTATTGTTATTCTTATAACAACAGTATTAAAAATGAGAATGTGGGGCCGGAGATTTAGCTTAGTGTTTCTGGTGCCTGCCTCACAAACGCAAGGTCCTGAGTTCGATCCTGGTAACCACATATAATGCTGAGCGTGGTGACTCACACCCACCAGCAATCAATACCCCATACCACAGATGCCGGGCGTGGTGGCTCACGCCTGTAATCCCAGCACTCAGGAGGCAGAGACAGGCAGATTGCTGAGTTCGTGGCTTGCCTGGACTACACAGTGAGCTCAGAGCCAGCCTGAACTACAAAGTGAGACCCTGTCTCAAAAAAAAATCCAGTTCCTGATGGTTTTATTGCTGAATTCTACAAGAAATTTAGGGAAGAACTAATGCCACTACTTCTCAAAGCTTTAATGAAATTGAAAGGGAAGCAATACTCCCAAATTGTTCCTGGAAGCAAACATTATCTTGATTCCAAAAGCAAAGAAAGACCCAACCAAAAATAGAACTGTAGGCCAGTATCCCTAGTAAATAGAGATGCAGAAGTCCTTAATACGATACTGGCAAACAGAATACAGAAGACCATCAAGAAGATCATACACCCTGATCAAGCTGAATTCATCCTAGTGGTGCAAAGATGGTTCAATATACTTTTTAAAAATTAATTTTTATCTTTATCATTACATTGTATATACACATCATGATCACACTCAATATTGGAAATTTGTACCAGTATATATTACAATTCTCATTTTTAGCATACTTAAATCAGTAAGTGTAATATAGTATATTGACAAATCCATATGTCATCTCAATAGATGCAGAAAAAGCATTGACAAAATCTGGTACCCACTCATGATTAAAACCCTACAGAGAATTACATAGATGGCCTTTTTCTCAACCTAATAGAAGCTGTTTATGAAAAAACAACAGGTGACATCACACTAAATGGCCAAAAAGTGAAATCATTCATACTAAAATCAGAAATAAGACAAGGACATCCACTATCACCACTCCAGTTCAATACAGTTTTGTAAACATTGGGTAGGAAAGAAATAATTTAAACTATCACTGTTTGCTTATGACATAACACTCTATATAGAAGATCCCAAAATTCAGGCAAAAGACTCTTAAACCTAATTGTGAGATTCTGTGGAGTAGATGGATACAAGATCTGCACAGCAAAAAGCAATAGCTTTCTTATGCCCAGATAACAGACTCACAGGGAAATAAGGGAATTAATTCATTTTATAATAGCAACCCCCCAAAAATGAAATAACTAGGAATCAATCCAACAAAAAAGGAAAAGACCTCTATTTTGAAAACTACATCCTTCTGAAAAAAGAGATGGATAAACATATCAGAAAATAGACATCCCTTGTTCTGGTTAGGAAGAACCAATATTGCCAAAATGGCCATACTCCCAAAACTACTATATTAATTCAGTGCACTCCCCATTAAAATCCAAATAGCATATTTCACAGAGCTAGAGAAAATAAGTCAAAAATTCATCTGGAACCACTGGAGACCTATGATACAAAAAGCAGTTCTAGGCAACAAAGACATAAGAGGGGTATCACAACCCCCAACTTGCAAGTATACTACCAAGGCACTGTGATGAGAAAGGAATGGTAGTGGAAAAGAAACAGACTTGAGAGTCATGGAACAGACTAGCAGATGCAGAAACAACTCCAGACATACTAAGCCATCTCATTTTTGACAAAGGAGCCAAAAACCTTCAATAGAGGAAAGATGACCTCTTTAACAAATGTTGCTGGAAAAACTGGGTTTCAATCTGCCAAAGATTAAAACTAGACCTACATCTTTCATCATTCACTATACTGAAATCAAAGTGGGTTAATGATCTAAAATATTAATACACAAACACTGAACCTGCTGAAAGAGAGGTTAGATAGAACTCTTGGAAATGCTGGCATAGGGAAATAGTTTATGAACAAAACCTCTGTAGCATGTGAACTAGCAGATAGAATCAACAACTTGGATCTCATCTTACTAAAAAGCTTCTTCACAGCAAGAGAAACCATCAACAGAGTGAAAAGACAATATACAGTGTGGAAAAAAATTTCCCAACTGTTTCTTTGACAAAGGACTACTATCCAGAATGTATAAAAAAATCACCCCCCCCAATTTAAAGATCTAATGCAACAGTGGGCGTCTGAAATAAACAAACATTTTTCAGGTGAAGAAGTAAAAGTAGGAAAGAAACATACGAAAACATGTTCAACATCACTGGTCATCTGAGAGACACAGATGAAAACAACGTTGAGATTCCATCTCGCTCCAGAAAGAATGGCTGCTATCAGGAAATCAACTAACAACAAATGCTGGCGGGGCTGTGGGGAGAAAGGAACCCTTCTATATTGTTGGTGTGGATATAGACTGGTGCAACCATTTTAGAAATCAGTGTAGTGCATTCTCAAAAATAGGATTCAAGGTCCTATCTGAACCCTGCTATTTTTCTGCTGGGTATATTCATAAAAGAATTAAAAGCATCATACCACAGTGGGATAGCTGTCCCCATGTTTATAGCAGCACAGTTTGTCACAGATAAATCTTGGAAATAGTCCGAATGCTCTGCAAATGGAGACTGAATAAAGAAGATACATAAGCTGAGAGAGATGAAATGGAATGGCAATGGAGGGGCTCCCCTTGTCAGTGTTTGTTGTTGTTGTTGTTGGTGGTGGTGTTTATGTGTGTGTTGTGTTGTGTTTTATTTTGTTTTGAGAAAGGGTCTCTCTTTGTAGTTCAGGATGGTCCTGGGCTCACTGCGTAGCCGAGGCAAATCTTGAATTCATAGCAATCCTCTTGTGTCTGCCTCTTGAGTGCTGGGATTACAGGAGTGAGCCAAAAAATGGAAACAAATCTTATATATATAGGAGTTTAAAGGGGTTGAAGGGAGGACAGAGGAATGGGAAAAAATAAGAAGATACAACATATAAAGGTATAAATTTTCATTGATGAATGTGGTCCTAATATATACCTAAAATGTACCAATAAACTCAATAAAGAAAAACAGATTTATATAAAAATTCCCTTCAGTGAATAAAAAACGAGTGGTGTTGTACAACAGAGAGAAATAAGCAACTAGGAAAAAGATAAAGAACAAAGATTAAACTAGAAAAAAAATAAGAAAAATTCTAAGGAAACATGTTGAAAGATATAGCAAGAAGAGAGAGAGAAAGGAGGACCTATTCAAACAAATAAAACTAATATTTAAAAGGTAAAAGAAAATGGGTGATGAAATTCAAAGTTCTATCAAAAGAAAAGATATATAATAAAACTAAGAATCGCTTCTTGGCCTTTTGGCTAAGATCAAGTGTAAAACTAAGAAAAAATGCCAATAGAAGGGGAAAAATTGGATTAAAAGAAGCAGAAAAGAAAGGAGAAAAAAGATGAAAAAATCTTCTGCATTTACAGAGCCCACATTTTTTTTTTTTTGTCCCAGAAGTCACATTACTCTTTGTTCCTCTTTACAGACTGTGGGTATGTGGGTGGGGACTTCTCCATTCAAGGTATCCTCTGCTTGTGGTAACTAACCAAACTGTGACACTGGTCCAGGAGAGGCATAGGCTCCTGGTGTAAATTTTAGCTGGTTGGATACCATTTCTGGGTCTGGAGTATAATCTGGTGTCTGTGAGACCACTTTAAAACTCCAGCTGAGGATCATGAGACTCTAGTATGCCTGAGACTGATTGAGGAATTCTGAAGGGTCTCAGAAGGGTGCAGGGCACTGTGTGGTGTCTCACTGGGTTCTAGGGAACCTGGCAAATCAGATGGATCTTTAGTCTTTACCATAAACTAGACAGAGGACTAGGCTGATGTACACAATGGAGACTTCTCCCTGGGATTGTGGAGGGTTACAAATAGAGCCTCTGACATACCTGGGATGCAGAGAGGCCACATGACACTGAGTTTGGGCTCCAGTAGGTTCAGTGTACCAGGCAGAGACTCATGCAGGACTAGTGCTCCCCATGGGGACCCAGGCTACCCAAGATTGGTGCTGAATGTCAGATACAGATTTGGCATGTCTAGGGGTGGCACAGAGCAGTGAGTACTGGATGGGAACTCAAACAATCTTATGGTATTTGGGCACAAACTTAAATGGAATCAGTGTTATCTTTGTGTGCAAGATGAAGGTCCTCGTTGATATGGGACAAACTTGAGGTACTCAGTGGTGACTCAAGCATGCCAGGTGCCCAATGTTGATGACTCCAAAGACAAGCAGCATTCGCTTGTTTATTGTCTTGCAGCCTGTATTTGGGCCAGTGGATAGAGAGCTTCCCTTGTTGCTAAAGTGGGCAGGCAAGGATGCTGCAAACATCCGGTTCAGTATTTGGAGAAAAAAAATACAGGATGAAGAAGCCTATGTACCCTGAGTCAATTCTAGGAGGCTAGACTTTGCTGTTCTTCATGATTCCTGATAGCTATTTTGGAAGTTCTTAAAACCCCAATATTATCTCACAATGTGAATTATCTCACTTCCCCAATCAAAAGTCACAGATCGGTAGAATGGATCCAATATCAAAATCCAGTAGTATGTTGTATACAAGAAACATAGTTAATCCAAAAATAAATTCATGAAGTAAAAACCAAACAATGGAAAAAATATTCCATGTAATGAAACCTCAAAACAAGCAGGCATAGCTATTCTGTTTTCAGATAAAAAGAACTTCAAGCAAAACTAATCAGAAGAGAAAAGAGTAAATAAAAATTGGTTAAGAGACTGACTCAACAAGAAGAGTTAACAATTATAAACCATATGAACCAAAGACCAATGAGCCAAACTTAATAAAACAAACACTACTGGATGTAAAACATCAGATAAATTTCAAAACGATTATAGTGGGAGACCTCATAATCCACTGTCATGAATAGATCAACTAGACCGTAAATCAACAAAGAAACATCAGAGTTGAATTGAACTGTCAAGTAAATGAATCTAATAAACATCTATAAAGTGTTCTACCCTATAAGAACAGAATATGCATTTTTCCTTCTTAACAAGCCTAACTAAATGCAGAACTGAAATTATTCCATGAATGTTATCAGATCATAGTACAATGATATGAGAAAGCAATGGCAAATGAAACCAGAAAGGGGCTGGAAATTTAGCTCAGTGGTTCTGGTGCCTGCCTCCCAAGCGCAAGGTCCTGAGTTCGATCCCTGGTAACCACATACAACAATGCTGGGCGTGGTGACTCACGTCCACCAGCAATCAATATCACATACCACAGTGCCAGGCATGGAGGCTCATGCCTGTAATCCCAGCACTTGGGAAGCAGAGACAGGATTGCTGAGTTTGAGGCTTCCCTGGGCTACATAGTGAGCTCAGGGCCAGCCTGAACTACAAAGTGAGACCCTGTCTCAAAAAATGAAAGAGAAAACGAAAAAAGAAAAGAAACCGGAAAAGCTATCTAAATGCACTTAAATTAAACAAAAGTCTCTTGAATAACCTATGGGTCACAGCAGAAATAAAGGAAGAAATTAGACAGGTCCTGGAATCAATCGATAATGCTTGCACAACATAGAGGACCTTATGGGATACAATGAAAGCAGTCTTAAGGCAGAAGTTTACGCAAAGTTGAGAATGCCCATATCAGAGAAACGGTCTGAATAAATACCCTAATGAGGCACCTAAAGGACATAGAAAAGTAAGAATAATCCAGATCCAAAGCTAGAGCAAGGAAGAAAATTATAAAGATCAATGCTTCAAAATCGGTGCATCATGGAAAGAATAAATGATATAGGCTTGCTCACCGGGAACCTAGACCACAAAGGAAGCCCACGCCATTACCTGCGCTCAGGGCGACAACCTGCAGGCCAGCCCCCATTCCACACCACAGCTGTGCTGCGACAAACCAGGCAAGATAAAGGTTGAGGGGTACCTCCTTTTGAATAATGTGCTTAGCTTGGTATATTGCTGTTGCTGATTTTGATACTCTATTTCTTCACTCTGACATAACTATTTTTTTCTACTTTGCTCGTACTGAATCTGTCCAACTTTCTGTCCTCTTAATTGTTTACATCTTTATAGAAGAGGGGAACTAGTTTCTGTTTTGACCTCTACTCCTAGGTCTCTCTATTCACTTCTTGTTCCCACACCCTCTCCTGTATTCCAGTCAGAACCAATACCCAGAAATAAAAGGCTCTCAGTCTGCCCTCATTCTTCTTCTGCATTATTACCAAAAGGTGTGCAAAGTGTCCAGTGATCTTGCAGCTCTTAGTTGGTACTGTCTTATATATGTCCCTTTAGCCTCTGTTACACTCCAGCATATGTGAAGGTCTCGAGATCTATGTGATTTTTATAAATCTGCTAACCATATTTCTCCTTCTGTCTTCCTACCTCCCTGACTCCCCAGTGACCTTTTATACCCAAAGGGTACTGCAGGTACATTTAAGACCTGCATGTTATATACACATTGCTGATTAATTACAAATTTTGACATATAGACATAGAGGTAACTAATGAGTTCAAAGTCTTCAGAGTAAAAATTATCAAAACTTTTCATTTACTGTGTTTAGCACTGTTGGTACTGATTTTATTATGATAACAAAGATAATGTGATCGTTCTGTTCAAATACTTCCTATGATGTGCCAGAATTGAGAACTCTCAAGGGTCATTACAGATTCGAGGAGGACAAACCAGGAAGTTGCCACTTCCAAAGGGTCCCAAATAATAGAAAGAAAGAGACTTGCAACAAACATTACCCAGACACCAGGCAAGGAATTAAACACATAACATTAGTAACAACAAAGGAGTAGAAATGAGAAAATATTCAAAAAGCCAGACACAAAGATCACCACCACAGGGAAATTCAGGGAAAAGGGAAATAGAGCAAACTGAAACTCAAACACCAGGACTCTCTGAGATGCTAACAAGAGCAGATCTAGTAAAATGGAAATCAGAACTCATCTCTGAGATGAAAACAGAGATACTGTGGGCAGTGGACTTCATTAAAGAACACATCAGCGAGAGGATAGAGTCTAAGATAGCAAAAGCAATGGAACCTTTTAAACAGCTTCAAGCAGAGCTCCAGGTGATGAAGAAGGAGAATGAAAGTTTGTGAAGTAGGATGATTGAAACAGAGAACCTAATTTCAGACCTAGAGGACAGGATAGCAGCCAGTGAAAAGGAAAGACATAATCTCTGGAAAATGGCAGGGGAACATGAGAAGTCAATCCAACAGCTTCTAGATGATTCAAAGAAGAATAACATAAGACTGATTGGAGTCACTGAGGATGCAGGAGACAGTGCAAAAGACATAAAAAAAAAAAACCTTGTCAAAGATAATAGCAGAAAACTTCACAGGAAAAGAATTGGACATACAGATAAATGAGGGCTATAGGACTCCAAAAGACCATGACACAAAAGAGAAATTGAGGAGTCAATCCCTTTCACAATACCACCCAGAAAAATGAAATATCTAGGAATCAATTTAACAAAGGAAGTGAAAGACCTCTACTCTGAAAACTATAGGACTCTGAAAAATGAGATAGAAGAGGATATCAGAAAATGGAAAGACATCCCTTGTTCCTGGGTAGGGAGAACCAACATCGTCAAAATGGCTATCCTCCCACAATTACTATACAGATTCAATGCAATTCCAATTGAAATCCCAACACCATACTTCAAAGAGCCAGAGAAAATCATCCAAAAATTCATCTGGAACCACAAGAGACCTAGAATAGCAAAGGCAATTCTAAGCAACAACGACATGGTAGAGGATATTACAATCCCCAACTTAAAACTGTACTATAAAGCCACTGTGATTAAAAAAAACTGCATGGTACTGGCAAAGTAACAGACCCGAGGACCAGTAGAATAGATTAGAAGATCCAGAAACAACCCCAAATACACTAAGCCACCTTATCTTTGACAAAGCAGCCAAACATCCTCAATGGAGGAAAGACAGCCTCTTTAACAAATGGTGCTGTAAAAACTGGGCTTTAACCTGCCAAAAACTAAAGCTAAACTTATCTCTTTCACCGTGTACTAAACTAAAATCACAATGGATTCGAGACTTAAACATTAAACAAAAACAATAAACCTGCTCCAAAACAGGTTAGGTAAAACTCTTGGAGACACTGGCTTAGGCAGAGACTTTATGAACAAAACCTGTATAGCACGAAAACTAGCAGAAAGAACCAACAAATGGGATCTCACCCTACTAAAAAGCTCCTACACAGCAAAAGAAACCACTGGCACCACTAAAAGAGAACCAACAACATGGGAAAAAATCTTTACTAGCTGTTTGTCAGACAAAGGGCTACTATCTAGAATATATGAAGAACTTAAACAAATCAATCCCCTCAATTTTAAAAACCCTATTCAAAAATGGGCATCTGAAATGAACAGACCCTTCTCAGAGGCAGAAGTCAAAGCAACCAAGAGGCATATGAAGAAATGTTCAACATCACTGGTCATTCAAGAGATGCAGATGAAAACAACACTGAGATTTCATCTCACGCCTCAAAGAATGGCTGCTATCGTGAAATCAACCAACAATAAATGCTGACAAGGCTGCAAGGAAAAAGGAACCTTTTCCACTGCTGGTGGGATTGTAGACTTGTACAACCATTGTGGAGATTCCTCAGAAAACTAGGATTAGAGATCCCATTTGACCCTGCTATTCCCGTGCTAGGTATATACCCCAAGAAATTAAAAGATTCATGTTGTAAAGACATATGTACACCCATGTTCATAGCAACTTAGTTTGTGATAGCCCAGTCTTGGAAACAACCCAGATGCCTGTCAACTGGAGACTGGATAAAGAAGATGTGACTTTTTATAAAATGGAGTATTACTCTGCCATAAATAATGACAAGTTTCATTTATCCATGGGCAAATGGATGTACCTTGAGGACACACAAATAAGTGAAATAAATAGATCACAGATATGTAAATACCATATCTTTTCTCTGGTATGAGAACCTATAAATGTAAATGAGTTATAGAATGTATGATATATTTTGTCAAATAGGAAATATTCAAAGACAATGAGGGAAAAGAATATGATTTGAAAAGAAAAATAGCATGTATATAAGGGGTGGGGTTATGTGGGGTTGGTAGGGATATGGGTAAAATGAGAATTAACTTCTATTTTATACTGGTACAAATTCCCCCATTGTTGGGTGTGTTGTGAGCTGTGTATAAAATGTACCAATATAGAATTCAATTTAAAAAACAGAATAAATGGTATAGAAAATCTCTTAGGTGGGCTGGAGATTTAGCTCAGTGGTTCTGGTGCCTGCCTAGCAGGTACAAAGTCCCTGGTTAGATCCCCAGTAACCACATTCAACAATACCACAATCAGCAATCAGTACCACATACCACAGTACCAGGCATGGTGGCTCACGCCTGTAATCCCAGCACTCAGGAGGTATAGGCAGAAGGATTCCTGAGTTCAAGGTTTGCCTGGGCTACATAGTGAGCTCAGAGCCAGCCTGAGCTACAAAGTGAGACTGTGTCTCAGAAAACAAAAACAAAAACAAAAACACAAAAATCATAAGCAGATGTAATGATAATTATTACATGATTATCACATAAATGCAGAAAAGGTCTTTGATAAAATCCAACATTCATTCATGATAAAAAATTGAAAAAAATAGGTTAAAGACATCATGCTACAGTGACGTAAGACACCTATGTTTATAGCAGCACATTGCATAATAGATAAATCTTGAAAGTGACCTCTATACCTATCAACAGATGAGTGGATAACTAAAATGTGGTATTTATACACAATGGAATACTAATGTGCTGAAAAGCATAAATCTGAGCCACTTGTAAGAAAATAAGTGCACCTTGAGATCATAATATTAAGTGAAATAAATTAGACACAGAAGCTTGAGTATCACATCATGTCTCTTATATGAGAAAACCAAAATATAAATAGAGAAAAATGAAAGTATAATAGGAAATAGGGAACTAGAAGTTTTACAAATGGGAAGAGGAACAAGAGATAGAGGGAGGGAGTAGAAGGTAGGTTAAGGGGATGAAAAATGTATTGAGATGTGTTATATATATGTACCATCTCCCCATGAAGAATGTAATCACTACATATTGCACATATATACTAGTAAAAAATTAAAACTAAAGAAAAGGAATGCTGATGTATTTATTTAATTGGAACCAGTATGTGATATATAATGTTACTTTCTTTTTGGGTAATTGGTACATATGTATTGTATTTTGGTAATTTTCAATACCCTTTTTTCCTACTCCTTCCTTCCACTTCCCTCCTTCATTTGCTCCTTTTTCTCACACTGAATAAATTATCTCTTTGTTTCCTGTCATCTCTTTTCTTCACTCTTTAATTTATTCCTGTTTGGAATTTCTCACATAAGAGAAATCATACAATAATTAATTTTGGTGCCTGACTTATTTCAATTAATACTATTCTCAAGTCCCATCAACTTTCCTACAAGTGACTGAAATGTTTCTTTTATGGCTGAGTAGTACTCCATTTTGCAAAACTACCATTTTTTTTTTTTTGAGACAGGGTCTCACTTTAGAGTTCAGGCTGGCCCTGAGCTCACTATGGAGCCCAGGCAAGCCTCGAACTCAGCAATCCTCCTGCCTCTGCCTCCCAAGTACTGGGATTACAGGTGTGAGCCACCACGCCCGGCAAAACTACCATATTTTCTTTAGCCATTCAGCTAAAGAAAGGCATATAGCCTTTTTACATAATTTGGCCTTTGTGGATTGTGCTGTGATCAACACAGGTATAGGTGTATCACTGCAGTATGTTGGAGTATTTTTTTTTTTTTTGAGACAGGGTTTCGCTTTGTAGTTCAGGCTGGCCCTCAGCTCACTATGTAGCCCAGGCAAGCCTTGAACTCAGCAATCCTCCTGTCTCTGCCTCCCGAGTCCTGGGATTACAGGTGTGAGCCACCACGCCCGGCACTGTGGTATGTGGTATTGATTGCTGGTGGGCGTGAGTCTCCACGCCCAGCATTGTATGTGGTTACTGGGGATCGGGGATCGACCTCAAGTCCTTGCGCTTGCGAGGAAGGTGCCGGAACTACTGAGCTAAATCTCTGGCCCTGTTGGAGTATTTTTAATCCACAGGGAAGTACCTAGAAGAGGTATAACTTTGTAAAATTTAAGTCCTATTTTTGGTAGTAGGGTTTTATTTTTTTATTTAACCTGCCAATCTGTTTTTATTGATTGTTGTGATATCACTTTTTATACTGATGCTATTAAGCAATTTCCTGGATCCTGTCATTGTATTATTTTATTAACACTGATCCTTTTTTTTTTTCTTTAGCTATTCTCCCAAGTAGATGTGTTTTCTTCCTTTGAGCTCTTTGGTCATGTTGACCTCATTGTTTCTGTGAAGGACTTTTTGAAAACTGTACTTTCTGCAATGTTTGTTTGGTGGTCAAGTATTTCTTTAAATTCTTTTAGTCATGAAAGTCTTTATTTCTCTGTCAATTTTAAGGGATAATTTTGCAGGATATAATGATCTGGATTGGCAATTGATTTTTTTAGGACATGAAAAAACTTGCTGCAGACTCTCCTGGCCTTTAAAGTTTGTGTTGAGAGATCTGCTGCTATTCTGACAGGCTTGTCTTTTTTTTTTTTTTTTCTTTTTGAGACAGGGTCTCGCATTGTAGTTCAGGCTGGCTCTGAGCTCACTATGTAGCCCAGGCAAGCCTTGAACTCAGCAATCCTCCTGTCTCTGCCTCCCAAGTGCTGGGATTACCGGCATGAGCCACCACACCCAGCAGGCTTGTCTTTTTTAGTTATTTGATGTTTTCTTAATTGATTTTATTGGCACATTTTATACATACATTATGATCACATTCAACATTGAGAAAGTGTATCTGTACATGACACATCTTTTTTTTTTTTTTTTTGAGACAAGGTCTCACTTTGTAATTCAGACTGGCCCTGAGCTCATTATGTAGCCCAGGCAAACCTTGAACT